>JASAMW010003185.1:0-85619 GCA_030247985.1 Epsilonema sp. ZAB3_2
TACTCTCGGCTCCGACGAAAATGGCGCAGTATCGAGAAAGCCGGCGAGCACATGTGAGCATAATAACCTTTATGGGTCCTTCCCACGGCACTATGAACCAGTTGCGCTAAAATTGATGGGTGCTCGCGAGCTAACCGCGCTGTATTGTATGTATGCTTTTCAGTGCATTTTTAATTGGTAAGGGGAAGAAGAGAAAAATGCACTGAAAAAGTTTCATACAGAAAGATCAGCTCGCGACGATCCCCGAACTCTTAGCGCAATTGGTCCATAAACGTATATTGCATACACATGGTGCGGCATGGCCATATGGAGGTTTGCGCTTGGTTGTACTGGCCATAAAAAACTTTGACTCCGAATTCTATCAATTTGGCGTCTTCAAAAGCAGTAGAATGGTGAAAAGAGGCACTATTCATTCATACATGCTTGCATAATGGGTAACGTGTTGCACGTACATATTTTGAATTGCTTTTTCTTCAGTGTAAACGCGACGATTGTGATCTGATTCGACGGAGGTGAAACAGCTGCAGATTCCGGCCAAAGGCCGATGGACATCCTGGCCTCGCCCTACTGCGGCTTTCCATGGTGCATTTCCCCCTGACTGCTGTGAAAACTTTTACTGTAGTAGACTTTCTGCAATGGGAGAGGTTACAAATAACTTTCGCGTACATGTAGTAGCGCTTTTTGTTGTTTTGTTGCCTTTGTTTTTTATGCAATTTTTTTTAGCTGTGAAGATAAAGTAATAAAGACCGCCTCCCCGCCTGTCTCCTCACTTTCTGGACACTCGTAGGAAGGGACGAAATCGAGGGCAGGCAGTATGTGTATTATTTTTTCACAGAAAGCGCTACTACATGTACGCGAAAGTTATTTGTAACCGGTCCCCCATTGTCCTTGGATCTCGTCACGCTGCTTTGTTTTCGCCACTTGCTCTAAGATGTTCGGGTGTTCGCGGAGGGCCCTGTATTGCATAAGTTAAGTTTAGCTCGATGTTAATGTGGTCCTTCGATGTCGTTCCTCGTTCTGATTCCGCTCTTCACTCGCTTCCTCTTTTTGGGGTCAGCCTTGCTCACCACCACCCAAAGTTTTTTTTGGCGCGAGTAGCAAATAGAATGCTGCACCTCTCCGCTCAAACACTGCTAGACTCGACGACTGTTGTGGTTTTAGCCAAATATGTAGGGACGATGGGGACAACGGAGGCCATGGGAAAATCCGCCCACCTAAGCTGCTTCGAGGGCTGTGTATCTCTGCAAACCAGTGGACCGATTGAGACAGATGCATGATCTATTGACTTCCTCGAACCTCTTTCATCATTTGCTGAAACAGCATAAGTTCCAAAGAAAGCTTGGGGTGACCGAAATTTACTCCCACGGCCCGGGTTTACCCCATAGTACCCTTCCTTCTGAATTATTCTTGCTAGCCTGTAGTACCCTATCTACCATAATGCTATGAGCAGTGCTCGGTCGCGAGGCGACCCCTTTGACCAAACCTGGATTTTCAGTGCAACTTTTGATCGGGTAGTCGACGCGAAGGTCGGCGCGGAAAGAAACAAACGAGCAAAAAAGACAACTGTGCTGACCTTCGCGTCGATTACCGATCAATAGTTGCACTGAAAATCAAGGTTATTTCAGAGGGGTCACCTCGCTACCAAGCACTGGCTTATTGCATATGGTGGATTCAAGCTGTGTTTCTCTGCAGATTGTGAACCTGACGTTGCATAACCCGGTAACAGATTACCGGTTGTGGTTCAGTCGCTTCCGCTCACCATCTACCCAGATCCGGAGACACTGGTGGAATTGTTCAAGGAAGAGCTACCATCTCCTTTGACAGAGAACGTGGAGATGAATGAGACGCTCATGTTCACCCTCAGAGATACGGAACTATTCAATGTAACTACCTACAGTACTTACAGTGCGTATTGTTTGTTACCATGTCATGTTCATGTGCAGGGGTTGAACTGAGCAACTACATGAGCGAACGGATAAATCGATTACATACTCGTTAGTCGTCACTGGAATGACTACCGAGAAGTGAAGGAAGTGTCTTTCCATAGCTCAGCCAGTGCACGCTTATGCTATATACAGGGTGTATCAGAATTTACTCGCCGGATGTTTGTGCTTATGTCTCCCCACCGGAGTGTCACATTCGAATGCGGTTTTTTGCGTTGAATAGCCAAGGCTTCATCGTTGATGCAGCCAAAATTTCAGCTTTCTAGGCCAACAGGAAGCGGCTCAGACAGCTCGATTTGCAAAGCGTCAATTTTCACACATTTTTGTAGGCGGCCAGGTACTGATCGGCACCGGTTTTCTCTCCCCAGTTTACCTAACCCAGTTCTCTCCTAGTTTTCCTTCCGCAGTATTCCCCTCCCCAGTTTTTATCTGGAGCACAAGTTTCGGTAGAGTTTTCATCTCCATGCCACTTCTCTTGCAGATTCAAACTTAGCAAACAGTGTTACGGCCAAAATTCGGGCATCCAAGCTTTTCCTTGGGACGCTGATGCCATGGTGATCAAACTGAAGTCTATCTTCGGCAAGACTGCTCAAAAATGCGTATAAGTTAGCGTGGAATGGTGAACAGAATTGAAAGAGCGAGAAAAAAAGCGAAAATGCAAATTTTCATTGCCCCGCCTCAGTGCCCTGCCTCCGTTTTGCGCCAAAAAAGGCGCCGCAACTTTGACCGCTTACAGCGCCATGACAATGCAACCTAGGAAGCTAAAATTTTGGCTGCATCAACGTTGAAGCCTTGGCTATTCAACGCAAAAAAACCGCATTCGAATGTGACACTCCGGAGGGAAGATATAAGCACAAACATCCGGCGAGTAAATTCTGATACACCCTGTATGTTCCATAGTATGCGGATTATTTTGGGCCGGGGGTAATTTTGGCTATTCCAACCTATTTCCAGTTTGGAAGGAAGTCAATTGGTGGCACTCTACTACGCATCTGGTGGTTGTACATTCGCTGGAGTTTCTCATACGTACATCCCCTCTTGCTTGACCAAAAGGAGAAGTGACCCAATTTACCCCCAACTTCAGCCAGCCCGAATTACTTTGTGCTTTGTATGTTGTAGCTGAGGCCGGACAGTCCAGTGCCGAAGTTTCGACAGGAGTTGGAGGCGGCGTTGGGCGGCGTGCAGATTCCCCGCTTCACCCTCTCCATGATGCTGCAGCCGGGCATGAAGGTGAGGGTCCGCGTCGGATTCCTACCCAAGGACTACCAGCTACGCTCTTCCCTTCTCCTAATCAGGTTAGACTTGCAGCCTTTATGGCTCATATTGGAAGGATATTCGTTTGGCGTACGCTAAGCGTGGCGTATCCGTGGCTGTCCGTGCCTTTGCACGTGTCGAGCCATAGACGTGACGAGTGTATGTACGCCCGGCGCGTGTGTGATCTGATGTGAGTGACCCTAAGTGCGCCTCTATGGTCTATAGTCTGGCCAGCAAGAGTTCAGGACGACTTGAGTGCCATAGCGCACTCTTTTTGTACTAAAGTCTCTCCGTAAACTTGGAAATTTGAGGTTGCAAAACCAGGACCCTATATAAAAGTTCGCGCAAGCAATGGCGTCAGTGGGGTTCGTCCCCACAGCCCACATACCGTACCTTCGGTTTCGGTTTCTGTTTCTGGGTCCTCTCCCGTAAGCGGAGGCAAAGAGCGGTCCGATGAGAGTTGGTTACCACGCTGCACCTGTCCATCTGCCGGGTCAGTTCCCACTTTCGGCCCTTGACCTGCTCTCTTTTGCTGCAAAGAGTTTGCTATGGAACCCAAGTCGTTTTGTGCAAAATGGAGAGACAAACGCGGATTTCTGTCCGTGCTACACGCACTCTGTTACTTTGGTTCACCTGGCATAATTCTGGTTTCGAACACAGTACGTTTACATAGGGTACTGTGGGGTAAATCCAGCCATGGAATAAACTCGGCAACCTAGTACGAAGACCTTCCTTTCTATTTACATGGGTGGCCGGGTTTAACCCCACCAGTAAACCTGGTCGGGTTTACCCCTTGATACCATACGCTACATGCAAGGCTGTATCATGTTGTGGTTATGTGTATTGTGTAATTTAGGAATAACCTGACCGTACTGGAGCCGGTGACGTTATACGGGCGGGGAGCGCGCGTGGATCTGCGAGTGGGCAGTCGAGCGCCGCGCAGCTCCGATCCGCTCCTCTTCAACATACAAGATCAGCATCTGTCCGACTGTGAAAATCCCAAACGTAAGGAAGGGATGGTCGTATTAGAAAGGATGGACGGTAGCAGTGCCTATTTATGTTACGCGACTGCGGCGGACATATGCAATGACTGTGCGTAGAATAGGCCTATCTACCGACCACCGGCCACTGTTTTCTTATGATTGGGGCTTGAGTTCCTGCTATCCACGCTCACCTTGTGCCTGTATACGAGTTTCGGTAACGCGATTGGGTTGGTCCCTAGCGACCCCACGGTATTGAGTGAAAGTTTGGATCGGTGTCTGCGGGGTCGTCGACGTCATTTGTTGTCACTTCTTCTCTTCACTCGCTCCTTTTCCGCTCCCAGATGATTAACAAGGTCGGCGACCCCACAGGCACCGATCCAAACTTTCGCTAAATACCGTGGGGTCGCTATCGACCAACCCATTCGCGTTATCGCAACTCGTCCCATTTGTCTTCACACCTGGATGACCTCGGTCACACAACTTCCCCCTTTTGCAGGCCTGTCGCACATGTTCGTGACGGCGCTGACAGTGAAGCGATCCTTCCTGGTGCAGAACACGGGCGAAGTAGCCACCTACGTGCTCAACGTGAGCGTCAGCGGCTTCCCGTGTCAGAATCGCGGATTTCGCGTGCTCAACTGCGAGCCCTTCCGCCTCAAGCCCAACGAAAGCCATCTGCTGGACGTCGCGTAAGCTTCGCGGCTATTTTCTCAGCTGTATTAGCCTTACCCGATAGCAATACGAACGCGTCCCCCGTATGACGGAGCAGTATTTATCAAAACAAAGTCATTGGGTATTTATCGGGACAATAATGTCATTGGAAATTGGAAGAAGCCATGTACTGTAGGTACAGTATGGTACTGTTGGGTAGGCCGGCCATCTACCCAATTTACTACCCAACCAACAATACCACCGGCCTGGTTTATCCCATATGATAGCCTTCTGATTTTTCAAAGTTGGGCGAAAGGGAGGAAGTGAAGGCTGGTAGAAAAGCTAAGGTACTGTGGGGTAAACCCATATCTCAGCAACCATACGTCCGATTTAGACAAGTATTCTACCAATCGATTCCTTGAACTCTTCTCTTTCAAATGAGCTACCAGGTTCATCATTTGCTGTTAAGCGGCAAGTTCAGAAAAGCTTAGGTGTCCGGGTTTACCCCGTGTCCGGGTTTACCCCATAGTACCCTACCGCTTGAACATTGCGTACAGGATAAGGCTGATATTGTGAACGCGCTGTGACACCTTGACTACGGCTGTGGATTGCTGTGTGCGAGCTTTGCTGCAGGTTCACACCGGACTTTACGCTGTCCTGGTACGACGCGAGTCTGCAGCTGTTTCTGCATGGGAACGGGACGCCGTTTTCGTGGCCCTTGGCCGCGGCCCTGCCGAAGGAGTGGCTGGAAAAGTGCCAGTCGGCCCTGCCCCGACCCCAGTGGGAGCCGCTCATGTACTACACCTGCGTCATCGCACTCGTGTAAGCTGCTCGATTGAATAGCCGTAGTTTTTGGGGTTTATTGCGGTGCAAAATCGAGAGGTCTGATTGGGGACATACGTAGGTACAAAATGCTTTTCCAAATGGGGTTATAAGTTGGGATATTCACCATATGCAATAAGAGCAGTGCTTGGTCGAGAGGCGAACCCCTTTGAATTAACCTGGATTTTCGTTGCAACTTTTGATCGGTAGTCGATGCGAAGGTCGGCGCGGAAAGAAACAACCGAGCAAGAAAGACGACCGCGCCGACCTTCGCGTCAACTACCGATCAAAAGTTGCACTGAAAATCAAGGTTAATTCAGAGGGGTCGCCTCCTGACCAAGCACTGGCTCTTATTGCTTATGGTGGATACACCCAAAAAATGGTGAGATTTTACTCGAAGTCGCGAAGGACTTTTTGGCGTGAATTGCACATCCTATTTTACGCAGAAAACTTTTGCGCGACTACAGAAATCTCCTCATTTTCTCGCAATGGACCGAGACCGCTTTGAGAAACAACCAACGCTCGCGCGTTCTGAATGAATCATACTGACACGACACTCAATTTTGTCTTCATTACAGATTCTTGCTGATCTGCATGATCGCCTCCGCCTATCTGGAAGGCGATCGCCTCATCACCTGCGCTCTGCGCCAAGAACTGCGCTTGCGTCATTCCGCCGCCTTCAATCTGAATGCGCCTTCAACCGCCGAACAGAAGCAGCAAACTGCCGCTGCCAAGTCGACTGAGGAAGGCAGCGGCGAGGAGACCGGCTGGTTCCTGTCCAACCTCTGGCTCTGGGCCGTCAGTCTACTGCAGGGAGGAAGCAAAGCAGGGGGGAGGGAAGAGGAAGAGGAGAGTGACAGTGTGTTCAAAGGATTGGTGCCAGCACGCAAAGGCAGCAGTAGCGCAGGAGTGAAAGGAGCGAAGCAGCAGCAGCATTTGAGTAACGGACGTTTGCCCCCCGACCCTTCGCACGGGCCGGGTGCGAATAGTAATGCGGCAGCAAATTTACGACAGAGGCAGCAAAGACAGCAGCAGGGAGGCAAGGGCAGCACTACGATGTCAGGTGGTAAAACGCTGATCAGTCGCAAGGATTCGCAGGATGATGGCAGTAGTGCGACGGAGGGAAGCGGAAGCGTCAGAAAGGCGGGGAAAAAGGGAGGGCGACAGCGCACGCGCGCCCTTAATACGCACGCCGCCAATGTGAACGCAGCGACGGAGACGGAGTTAAGCAAGACAAAGCAGGAGGAAGATTGGGAGGTGGTAGAAAGGCCGAAACGCCACCCCACGCCCCAACTGCAGGGTCCTCAGCAGCAAACGGATGAGGAAACACCACCGCCGCAGCCTACCACTACTGCCACCACAGGAGTACAGACGCAGGCACCGTCACTGCAGACGAGCACGAAGAAGAAGGAGGCAGCGGAGGAAAGAGAGAAGACGGGAGGAGGGAAAACGGAGGAAGATGGCAAGCAGCATGGGAATCAGAGGAGAAGGGCGGACACGGAAACGCAGCAAACGCAGACACAGCAGGAGGGAGGCAAGCAGGACACAGGAAGTAAGAGAAACGCAAGACATGATGGAATAGTCCTTACTAGTAGCGCGGGTGTCAGCACAAGACATGTAAGTGGGAGTTTGAGAAATTGAGCTGTGCAGTCAGATGGGACGTGCGCTAAGAGGGGCGTAGTCCCGTATGTACTGCTCTGCGTGTTCGACTCACGCACTGGCTGCCCAATTTTTCAAACTGCTTCTCTTGTGCTTACCTAAGGAAGGAAGAGAGAGAGGGGGAGGTTCAGGTTGCAGTGGGGCGCTACACACGAGCTCCGAGTTTGGAGTGGATTCCGTTGGTTTGGATCGAAATGAAACACCACCGAAATATTATCACACGCACGTTTGGAAAAACGGAGGGTGTGTAGCGTGTCTGCACGGAGGTGTGTCTGCACGTGTGTAGCGCACCAGTGTTTGGCCACCGAAAATAATGTACCCGATGAATTGACTTTGGAAGTTTTTCCTGGGGGAGGGCAAAGCGGACGTATGTACGTACGTCGTGTTTTATCTGAACAGATCAAACAGATGAAGGGTAGGCGCGGTGATTACTATAGTCTGGCCAATAGCAGTTGGCACTTGGACTCAAGGCGAGTTGCGTAGTTTGCATGTACTTCTGCTAAATGGGAGTACGCGAAGCGTGGACAGAAATTCGCATTGTAAATCTACAGGGTGTCTCACGTAGATCTCCCTAACGATCCAGCCTTATAATTTACGTCCTACAGCAGATATCAAGCTGAAATTTAGTCCCCATAAACCCAAGAATGTGCCATATTTTGTGGCAAAATTTGATCCCAATTGGCCCACAACAAACGAAACTACAGGCTTGGAAAGTTTGGACCCTGTTTTTATCATTTTCCGCCCTGAGTATGGTTTTGAGATTAAAATCTTCTGCTCAGCATGGTCAAGCTGCTCATTCAACATGACAATATGGTGGAACAACAATGGCTGAACGTAATCACAGTCCAGAACACAAAGGATTCAAAAATACAGGCGATTTACCACCCCTAACAGCCTTCAAGGGGCTTTCGAGGTCAATAGTGGCAGTACTGATTTCAAAACGTTGAAAAACGTGGTCGCAACTTTGCAAGCTCGTAATTTCATCCCTACTTGACCTATCTGGCTCAAACTTTGCCACAAAATTTGGCACATTCTTGGGTTTCTGGGGACAAAATTTCAGCTTGATATCTACTGTAATACGGAAGTTATAAGGCTGGATCATTAGGGAGATCTACGTGAGACACCCTGTATTTTACGCAACGCGCCTTGAGTCGGAGTGCCAACTCCTACTGGCCAGACTATAGAATACTTGTTGCTTTAGAAGAGACTACGAGCCGTGAAGAACGAGCGGTGGAGCAGAAAGCGCGACGCAGCAAGCAGCGTCTGGCGCCGACGCGCAGCTCCGAATCCAACGCCGCGACGGACAGCGCCAGTACGCCCTACGCCTACGTCCAACACCTGACGTCCACGCTGATGAACCAGTCGAAAATGAGTAAGGAAAGCTGGCTTGTGTGACTAGTGCGCTACACACGTGGTGAGTGAGTAAACTCACGGGGAATTCACGGTGAGTTTGAACTACGAAACTTCGAAAGGATTCTTGCTGGCCATTTGCATTCATGGTAAAAGTGAAGTACAATGGGTCAGACCAGGATAAATCCCAAAGTTTCAAGAGTACCACCTGATGATGCTCCAAGTTTAGTGGAGCGAAACGTTGTGGAAGTAAAATAGTTTCACCATCAACATTTACCCTGGTCTTACCCATTGTACATCACTTTTACCTTGAACTGTGAGTTCTATTTTTCCTGTAGAGCATCCTCACTTGCTCCCCGGCGCAAAATATGTATCTCACGTGTTCACACGTGGTGAGTTTCAAACTCACGGTAAATTCACCGGCATGGCATCTCTATGCTTCATCACATACTTACGGGGAATTCACCACGAGTTTACTCACCTCGTGTGTAGCGCACTATATTGACTGAGCTCATCCCAGGTGTGTGGTTCAATGGCTCGCTTGTGTGAAACAAACGCGAGAGGGTTCCTCCCTGGCACATCACATCTGGCAAATTTTCTGATTTTGTGCGCTCTGACACACACGCAATAGATCCTTTGGTTATGTAAGGTAGCATGGGGAAAAGTCGGACCTGGGGATGAAGTTGGACACCTATGTAGCTTTTCATTCAACCTAACTTAGCGACTTGGCCACGAAGGGCCTTCTGTCCACGTACAGCTGTGGTCTGGCCAGAGAGAGTTTCGCTATGGGACTCAAGTCGTTCTGCGTAGTTTGCACGTACTTCTGCAAAATGCGATTACACGAAGCATGGACAGAAATATGCATTTGTGAATTTATTTTACGCAAGACGACTTGAGTCCCATTACGAACTCTTTGTGGCTAGACTATACTTCTCTGACCGATTTCCTCCCATGTTACCCTACATGTATTATGGTGTGCGTTGGCGCCAACTGTACGCCTGTGTGTAGTTTTACTCGTGGTGGGTGACGTGTGTGCGCAGTATTTCAATGTTGTTTGTACCCCGTTTTCTTTGTCACGTGTTGGTGAGCTTATGCATTATTCATTCATGCTTGATGTACATATAGGCCCATCTGCTTCCGCGTCGGAGAGCGACGAGAGTAACGTAGCCGACTGGGATATGCCGAGTAACGAGGATGACACCAACTTTGGTAAGTTTTAACACATACCGCGACCTGGCGTCATTGTTGGTAACAAATTGTTGTCCGTTTATCGGTTTGTTGACGAACGGACAACAAACCGACAACACCATATATAAACGGGAAAAACGAAACAACAAACCAACAACAGCTGAACGACTTGTTGCCAACAATGACGGCGAGTCACGGTATGTGTTAAGTAGACTAATGGTTCGTTCACATAGGAAGGAAATGCGCTCGGCGTTCCCCCGTCGCAGATCCATGACTGTTTTCATGCCTTTGTGCGTGTGTCGGGTCGGTGCTATGGACGCGACGAGCGTACGCCCAGCGCATGTCTCCGATGTGAATAAGCCATAGGTATGAGAGCCATCAATGATCCATACAACAAATGTGCGCAACGTGGCATATTGAGGCTTATTTGCAGTTCTTTTGATCTCTCGCTCTTTCTCTCAGTTTTGATAAGTACTATTCGGTGCGTTGGCCAGAGAGAATTCGCTATGAAATTTAGCCCGTGCTGCTCAGTTTGCACAGTTCTCCTTCAGAATAGGAGTACGGTAAACCAAGCACGGACATACAAATCCGCATTAGCTTTTATATTTTCCGCAGCACGAAGTAAAGTTCCATAGCCAAGTCTCATGCCGCGTTCACCAGACGTCCGTAAATCCATAAAACGTACCTCGGCGTACATACATGGTTGTTTGAGGTGTGCCATGTTGTACTCCTATATACGTCTGTTACGGATTTATGGACCTACGACGTCCGTTACGGACGTCTGGTGAACGCGGCACAAATGGCCAGACTATCCACCATATGCAGTAAGGGAATTGGGTTGGTCGATGCTGACCCCGCGGCATTTAGTGAAAGTTTGGATCGGTGTCTGCGCGGTCGTCGACCTTATTCAATCATCTGGGAGCTGAAAAGAAGCGAATAAAAGGAGGAATTGACAACAAAATGACGTCGACGACCGCGCAGACACCGATCCAAACTTTCACTAAATGCCGCGGGGTCAGCATCGACCAACCCAATTTCCTTACTGCATATGGTGGATAGGCGGTACGGTACGCACACGAATGTATGTATGTTCACACGGCATGCATTCCTCCACTGTTTTTCTACAGAGAAAGCCTTGGGAGATATGGCTGCGCAGGCTGAAGACTTCGCTTGGCTGGTATCGCAAGAAGGGCGACGAGGCGGCGCCGGCCCTCTGTCTGTCCAATCAGTGGCGCCGCCCGCCCACTTCCTGTCCAATCAGCAGCCTTCACCGCCACTGGAGCCAGTGACGTCAAGCAGTCGCTCCACCTCCAGCTCCAGTTTAGGTATGTACAGTATGTAGGGTACTGTGGGGTAAACCCGGAGACTTAAGCTTTTCTGAACTTGCCGCTTCAGGAAATGATGAACGTGGTAGCTCATTTGAAAGAGAGTTCAAGGGATCGATTGATAGAATACTTGTCGCAATCGGTTTTATGGTTGCTGAGATATACTAGGTGTCCCTGTTTACCCCCGTGTTCGGGTTTACCCCAGGACCCTACGTACTAGGCTATTTATACGGTACTGTGGAGTATTCATGGTTGCGCTAAAATATAGCCACTTGCGTAGCTCAGTGGTAAAGAGCCTGTGCTCGTCGCCTGATTGGCGTGATGGAACACGTGGGTTCGAGTCCCAGCTAGCACAGTGGGGCGCTACACACGAGCTCCGAGCGAGTTCGCTCCGAGTTTGGAAAGTCTTCGTTTTGAACCGAAACGAACGTCAATTACTCGCACGTCTTCGAATTTTCAAACTCGGTTGTTCACACGGACGTTCCGAAAAACGGAGCGAGTTCGGTGCGAACTCGGAGATTTTACCTACATGTTGAAGCATAGTCGGGGCTCGGCATTCGGAGCGAATGTGGAGTTCACGTCTGTGGCGCCCCAGTGTCGTGCCGAGCAGTTCTCTTGATAAAGCTATGCTGTATGATGGGTCAGACCAGAGTGAACCATACATAGTTCACTCTGGTCTGACCCATCATACAGCATAGCTTTATCATGATAGTTCACTCTGGTCTGACCCATCATACAGCATAGCTTTATCGTGAATAACACCGGCCAGCAAGAATCATTCAGAAACAACATTAGCTAACAGTTCTCTTTCGTGTCTGTTCTAGGAGTAGGAGGAGGCGGGAGGCATTCGGGTCAGGAGGCGTCCGACAGCTCCTCCCCGTCTCCCCTGGACAAGGCGACGTCCGTGCCGAGAAAGAGAGGCAAGTTAACGACGCCCCCACCACCACCACCAGCGGCCTACGCGGACACGGCGCTGCACGCCAGACGACTGCCCGCGTCGGCGTCCAAGTCGTCACCGAGCAAGAGCAAGAAGACGCTGGCCTTGAAGGCGGAGGGAGGAGGAGGTAAACAAACAGGGATGGTGTAGACGTACTGCACATCCGTATACGTGTAGTATGTTGTACTGTAGTGCGGGGTAAACTCGGTGATGCTGAAAGTCGTTTCTGTCTCTCTGAGATGTCGGGCTTACCCCACAGTACCCTGTACAAGAGATGCGAGGACAAGAGAAGTTGCCTGAAAAATTGGGCGGCCAGTGCGTGAGTCGAACACGCAGCGCAGCACGGGATTGCGCCCCTATTGGTGCAAGTCCCCGTCTGACCGTACGCACAGCTCAATTTCTCAAACTTCCCCTCTTGTACTTCCTCACTGGGCTCGTTCGTACACGCTCTTTCTTTTGACCGCACAGACTTGCGATCAAAAGAAAGAGCGTGTGTACGAGCCCAGTGAGGAGGTTCACTCATGTAATTATAGAGCCTTGATACGTACAGTACAAGTGTTACCACTCAAATGTGAGTAAGCTTAGCTAACGTCATGTACTGGTATGTGTAGGACGACACCCGAAGAGTCCGCCGGTGGGAACACCAGTGACCCCCGAGGAGCCGCGACATCCCTGGCCACTGGCCGGCGGTCTGTTGGGCTTGAGCGCTGGAGGCAGAGCCGGCGCGTTGATGGAGGAAGGGCCGAAGATGACGCTGATGCAGCAGCTGCAGGCGGAGCGGAAGAAACGGCTGCAGGAGTTCAAAGTCCAGCAGAAGAGCAAACGTACGTACCTACGTACGTACGTACATGAAGAGGGCAAAAGAAGCGAAGCTACTTATTCTTATACTGTTCACGCTCGGTGGCCTACCGTATTTTTGGGTGTATATCCCCCCTATTGTATATCCCCCTAGTGTATAACCCCCCATTGGCAAAACATAAATTTTGTCCTTTGTATATCCCCCCTGGTGTATAACCCCCATGTACTGTAAGGTACCTGACCTACCTATGTAGCTGGTCCTATGCTAGCTATAGCTACTCCTACACCATGCTGCTATGTCTGTAGGTTTAGCTGAGCATGTCTTGTACTAGAATAACGCTGTTTTAACCGCGATTATGCCCTAAAACACATACTTTTGACCTCAAAAACATGCCTCTACACACCTCTCATAAACATAAATTTTGTCCAATGTATATCCCCACCCATTGTATATCCCCCCTAGTGTATAACCCCCCATTGGACCTCTCAATTTTTGTATACCCCCATGGGGCTATACACCCAAAAATACGGTACTTATGTAGGTTTGTGGATGCAGCGTGTACAACAACAGTATGTGTATGTACGTTTGTTTTCTACGATTTTTAGCGCCCGCAGAGGAATGGCCAGGCTTGAATTTACTGGCGCCAGTAACGGAGAGTCTATGGGATGACGAATGTGAACCGTGGCACGTCAACAACGATCAGGTACCGTGCCGTACACTTATTGCACTGTAGTACATACACGCACGACGTTACTCATGGTCCCGTACAAGCATACCAGCGTACAGGTTCACTCTGTCCGTATGACGATAGCCGGGCCCCGAAAAGGGGAAAGAGAAATAGGACGGAAAGGGAATCGAACCCGCTACCCTCGGACACAGCTGTGGAATTTTAGGCACACAACCAGGTGCCGGTCCAAGGACAGATGGCTAAACTTGCCGCCTACCTAGAACTAGTTTACGTGCACGTAGTGACCTCTAACGCTAATGCCATGCTATGCATACGTACGCAGTACGTTACAGTATTCCTAATTTTACATTGTAGGCTACATACATAATTGTACACACAGTACAGTTTTCATCGGTTGTTCGTCGTATCGTACGGCAATTGCGCATCTGGCTAAGATCCTGAAATAAGTGCATAACATCTTGCACGTACTATTATCATAATTGTACATACAACAGTATACATAGCTTTCAGTGACTGTATGTATCTTTTCTTCTCCTCCAGGATGTGTGGGGTCTGCCGGCGACGGGCTTGGGCCCGGGCGCGGGAGCGATGCAGCCGGAGCCGATCGGTGCTCCGGTGAAGCGCGATTCGCCGCTCCTGGACTCGGTGTGGTCTCCTCGTTCCGCGGCGGCGGCGGACTCTGCATCTACCGCGGCGGCCCAACAGGCGGCGCTCTTCAAGCTCAATCCCGCCGCGCCGCCTTTCGTCAGTCAGAAATCGGGCGGCACTGGTGGCACCGCCGCATCGGCCGTTCCGGTCACTGCCGGCGGTGCGGCTGCCAGTCGTAAGGTGTGGTGCGTTTTGCTTTACATATTGTATATATGTTCTGGTGTGTAGGCAGAGTAAACTCGTGAGAATGCTGTTTCGGAAATTACGGGAATCGGGAAGAAAGAAGGTCACCCGGCCTATTTTCTACATCATATGTCATACACCGTTACATACCTACTACGCTGCTACAGTAAAACTTCGTGTATAACCCCCTTCGAATATACCCCCTCGTGTGTCCCCCTATTTGGTGGCTAACGCTTTTTGTCCCCCTCTATCTTATAAAATTTTGCAAACGCGCAAATGAAGCAAAATTAGCATGATAGTGATGATTTTTAAAGGCAAAATATGCATTGGCCTCGTGTATCACCCCTTCGAATCGGCGACTAACAATTGTTCCCCCGGGGGTTATACACGAAGCTTTACCTTACTATAACATACGCTGCTGTTGTACACAGGAAGCGACCCCGCCGCCGGATCCGGGGATTCTGGCCTGGGCCGCCGCCGTTCCTCCCGTCCAACCTCCCGTTCAGGCGCTCGTCGGCGCCCCTCCCCCGTCGCCCACGGCACTCGGTTTCTCCGGCAGTCTCTTCTCTGCGGCGCCCGGCCGTCTGGGGTCTGGCATCTGGGACCCGAGCCTCCCGACCACGGACGAAGGCGCGTGGGCGGGACTCCTGGGCGGAGTTGTCAACAACACGGAGGAGGAGAAAAGCGGAGAAAAGGTGGTGAAAAGCGGTGATCGGGAGGAGGAGGGAAGTAAAAATGCGTCGCCGCTGGCTGCGTTTTTGCTCGCTGGAGGTACGCAGGCTGCGGGAGGAGAGCAGAGTCCTGGTACGTCGACTCATACGACGACGACGACGACGACGACTAAGAAACATCACACGAGAAAGGGAGGCAAGAAGCCGGCCCGGAAGGATTTATGATACGATTACGATACTCTCTCGAGGTCTTGTGGCGCGTACGAAAATTGTGCTGCTTGCTACTGCTGCTACGTCTGAGTACGGTTTGCTATGTACTGCGTGTGTGTACGTGGGTACCGTTGTGAGGGTATGCAAAATACTCGTCTACGTACCTACGTTAGGTTGTGTCTTGTTGCTGTGTGCGGTGACAGAATTTTCCTATGTTTGCCTACAGTCGGGACAATCGTGATCGTGTGTGCTTTGTGAGGGATAGAGTGCTATCCCATTCCTTCTGTAAGGGGTGTTTCCGTTCGGTTGGTTGGGCGTTTGTTTGTTCACTTGTGCGTTCGCTACGTGTGGTGGTGATGCATCGTACCATGGGAGGGAATGCTAATTTCATACAGTAGAAGATGATGCCTTTGCGTATAAACGGTCGCTGCCTTTGCAAAGGTCGAATAAAAGCGGAAGTGCCGAAATTGTTACGGTTCATTCCAGGAACTGATAAGAAAGGTACCTACCTACCTAATAAACAAAGTTCCTATGAATAAACGTACAGGCCTAAGTTTCTCGTAGGAAAGAGTGTAAAGTTCCTGTTAGCTAGAATAGCCCATTGGCATACACCGACCCACAATGAGATATAAAATCAATGAGCTATCGGTAACTAAATAGCCATCATAATTTTGTCAGCCAGTTTTTCGACTTCATCTCGAATAGTTGCAAATTCAGGACCGTTTTCTTGGCTTACGGTAGCTCCATGACATTCAGCTCCATAACAGGCGTCACTTGATTGATGGACGTTGTTGGATGCAAGCAACAACAGAGACAATTGCGGAAGCAATAGTAAAGCTTCTTACACCACACCCACAGCGTACGGCGGTAAGCCTTGATGAACAGCAGACAAATGACACCATCTAGACAAGGGGACAGTGAAAAGAGTGTAATCGTGTATTTGATGGCCACTTTGCTTTTGTTCATCAGAACCAGAACAAAGTGAGGCATCTGACAAACTATCGGAGACAGCGTTTGGCAAAAAGCCATCCGCATGAGCTGACGACTTCGGGCCAGCAATGCTTGTTGCTGCATCGACCCAGTTGTCAGCGCGTGGTGTTGATGCGCTGCCAAGTAAAGATAAATTTTGAGGTTCAAATAAAGATTGAGTCCATTCTGCAAGAGCCATAATAATACTGAAAATGCTTTGGCCACGGTCTGTTTATGCTGCAGCTCATTCGAAAGTGGCGTCCATTCGCCACTGGTAGTAATATCGCTAATCGGGTGATTCCCCATGTATCCAATGTGAAAACAGCGAGTCATTGTATGCAACGCGATGTTATAGTCGTGATGTACTTGCTTACGCTGACACGTGGGGGATTGAGTTTTTGCTGATAAAATAGGTAGGTAAAATTGAGTTTTTTTATAATAAAATATTTCTGCGTTTGAAAACTACGGAAAGGGCAGGATAAGGATGGAAGACTTTGTAGACTATAGCGAGGGATGGGATATGCCGATCGACCTATTTTTTCACATTCGATCTGTAGGGGAAAAACCCGATAATATCCGTACATACGCCAGCAGCTTTCAAAAGCGGCGGGACCAGAAATACACCTCCAGGCGTTGCTGTTACCACCCCTAAGCAGATGGCTATAAAAATCCAGATCCAAATAGTGCGAGCCCGCTGAAAGAATGCTTGATAAATATGCCGATGATATAAGCCTAGATAGCGCGAAAACGACAGCAATAGCAAGACCATCATTGACGATATGCCGAGGCTAGAACTGACTAAAGCACTCAGAGCACAGGTGAACTTGGATAGGACGTATATCACCTTCCATAGACAGAACAATGCATCTAAGCTGGCGAGAGTGAATAGGAACCATTTATAGTCACCCTGAATCGTACTCAGACTCAAAGCGATGATGACGAGGTTGAGAAGAAATCCGAAGTCAGATACGGGTAGAGTAAAAGCGATCGTGATGAAATTCATCATTTACCCAATTTAGACAAGGATTTTGATTTAGTACTGGGTCGATATGGATCAAACTACGTGATCGAGAAAATAGTGTTCTTGTCGACAGAAAAGACGGAAAAGTACAATGGAGCGAGTCTGTTCCCTTTCTAATTTTGTTCTGTACTGTACAGGGTGTCCAACCTAAATTTACACAAAGTTCAAAGAGGCAGAGAAAGATTGGACCTAGCTCATCTAAAAGTTCAATTCAAGAGCTATATTTTGGTATGCCTGCCGTTTCTGTATGCCCTACAGTTCACGAGTTAGAGCGATTCTCGCAGATCACCTCAAAAACAGTTTTCCCAAAACTGAAGCCTACAGCAATTTCCTGGTCATCTGCCTATTCTTTGCTTCAGCCAGAGATCATTTGGCATAAAGGGAATGTCGCCCACCAACACCCTTTGACTCATTCATCCCACTGTGTGTATGACCTTTTGCGTCCATTTATGCACTCTGTGGCCCAAATATCCACCCTCAATGCTGAACCTTCACATTGCAATACCACCACTTTGGTTTTTTGAGCATTTTGCTCTTCAAAATGCTAGAATTCCATTTCCAGTGGGTCAGGTATAATGATTAAAGAGATCGCTGGTTAATCCTTTTGCTATATCGCATTCACATTGCCATGTTTTAGTCCAGTTATTCCAAAATTAGCTGTGTTAGCTGAAAATTGGATTGGGAAAACGTTTTTTTGAGGTGGTCTGCGAGAATCGCTCTAACTCGCGAATGAAAGGACATACAGAAACGACAGACATACCAAGATATAGCTCTTGAATTGAGCTTTCAGATGAGCTAGGTCCTATCTTTCTACGCCGCTTAAGACGGAAGTTATGCTCAATTGAATTTTGTGTAAATTTAGGTTGGACACCCTGTACATCAACGTATAATCATGTATTTTGCTCTCATTTCTATACAAAGAACACCCAATTGAACACATATGTACGGATGTTCAATTATAAAGGTTAATGCGAAAAATGGTCTTCGGAAATCCGAACACCTGTTGCTATGACTATGATATGACCTGGGGTTCCCATTTTTTCTATGACGGCCGTCATGCCATGCGTCCATAGTTTCCTCACGAATTCAGAAACCGAAGTACCCAACGGCAAAATCGCCGAGCCCTATCTTTAGTTGTAATACAGGCCCTTGCTTTCCAGTGAATTTAACCGCGTCGAATGGCGATGTTCTAGAGCCTCTCAATTTTTGTACCCCCATCACAATACTGTACACACGTAAAGAACGGTATCAACACCAAACGGAAAAAACAAACACAAAAAAAAAAAAAAAAAAAAAAAAAAAAAAAAAAAAAAACAAAAAAAAAAAAAAAAAACAAACCAAAAAAAAAAAAAAAAAAAAACAAAAAACCGTACACAACAAAATAAAAGAAAAGTGTGCGTAGTTGGATTTTATTGTTGTTGGGGAACAGAGAGTGTCACGCTCACATGCACATGCTTGTCACTATATACATACATACATAATCACTTCTATGTTTATGGGCTGTCGGAAGCGCTTTGATTTGACAAGACTGTCTCATCTTTTCCGCTGTTTTCGGGGCGGTGGATCATCTTCGGATGAGGGCGAGGTGCTCGATTCGTCGGTGTAAGAGCCGGTGCTACCAGTATCTGAGCGGGATGTTCTACTGCTCGGCGGTGTTCCAGTTCCAGTTCCTTGTTGGGCAGTCTCGTATTTGGACGGGCTGCTACTGCGGGTGCTTTTTCTTCGCGTGCGTTTTTCCTTGTTGCCGTCGTCGTGACCTCGTCGTGTACTCGTTTGCGACTCCTCCTCGTCATCTTCGTCCTGGGTCAGTGAAACGGAAACCTTCACCTGTAGGGTAGCATAGGGGGGAAAAGTCGGCGGACGCCCAAATTTCTCTCAAAATTGGTACGACTACAAGTTAAGTTAGTACTGTAAATCCTTGTTTATAACCCTCTTGAGCTAATAAAATATTGTTATACCCTAGTCGCGCCGCATGAAGCGCTACAGGATTACTGTATATGCCTTTATTTTGGGATGTGCAAATTTTGGACAAATGGGGATCCCGACCTATTGGGTGGGACGTACTAATTTTGGGATATCCAGTGACTACGGCCCCTTTTTCCATAGAAAATGACTGATTAGGACGTACTGTATGTACAAATGTTTGAAAACAAAACTTTTCGTCTCATTTCTCCCAAAATTTGTACCATCCTAAAATGTTAGTGCACACACAGTACTCGAGCTTCGACAAGAAAGAAGTCACTTTGACATGCAATTTTTCTCGATCGATAAGCGTTTCCGGGGGTTTTATCCGAAGCGGATTACCAACGAGGTCATACTCTACGTACCTACCATACTAAGATCTGTAGCGCGAGAAAAACTAGTGTCCGACCACTTTCCCCCATGCTACCCTTTGCTGGGCTCTCTTTCGCCTGCACTGCCGGTCTTTCATCTGAGGAAGAACTCGTGCTTAGCTCCTCCTCTTCCTCCTCCTCCGCCGTCCTCGCCGTTTCGCCCTGTGTGGCCGCCGTCTTGTGCGATACCGCCGTTTTCTCCGCCGTTGTTGCTGCCTGCGTGGCTTCCGTCGGCTCCTGCGTTCTGGCGGTGCCGTGGTCTTCCGCATCCTCATCTTTCTTTGGTTCCATGATTAGTGAGATGCGCAGGGGAATGCTGAGACCGAACGCGATGAGGTAGTAGAGGTTGAAGAGGATCACCAGAAACACGCCTACACCCACCAGACCCCCGGTGGTGTCATCCTTGAACCAGACCAGGTCCTGGCAGCTACGGTTATAAATCTTCGGCAACGATACGTTCGGGCTCCTAAAAGACAAGGGCGGTGTCACCAACTGACATAAGCAGGATAATCTAACATTGGCACACGATTTGTGCCTTTAAAAGACATTTAGAAGTAATGTGCGGGACTCTAGCGCTGTGATCCCGCATGGAACGGGTTCGATTCCTGTTCGGTCCTTTATTTTCTGACTTTTTCTTTTCGGGGGGGGCAGCTGTTAGCTTATAACTAGCAGAGTAGTAACTTGCTCTTGTTTGTTAAAGTGCACTTTGTCCAAATGCACAGTCATTCTTCGTACGTACTGTAATGCCGCGTTTATAACCCCCGGGGGTTAATAAAACGTTAGTGGCCGATTAGGGGGGCTATATACGAGGGGGGTTATACAAGAGGGGGGTTATACAAGAGGGGGGTTATATTCGAGGGGGTTATAAACGCGGCATTACAGTACCCCAGTTGGTCCACATTGCCGTAGTTGCACTCTGTTTTCGCCGGTGGCTTGCAGCAGCTCATAGGAACGAGGACGTCGAAGTTGGACTCTCTGTCCTTGCCATCCTTCAACAGCAGTTGACCCCAGCTGGTTCCACTGCTCCAGTAGACAGCCGCCGTCTGGCCAGCAGCCGCAGTGGCCGGCGCAATCGATGTGTAGAAACCGCAGCATTCCGCCGCTCCCTGCATCATGTCCACAATCCAGTCGAGTAGGCCATACAGTTTCAGACTCCTCAGCCCGTAGAAGTTGTCCGCATATGCCTGAAATATAGAATGATGCACACGCAGCCTATAGTCCGCAAAATCGAGAGGTCCCAAAACGGGGGCGATGCAATGCATGGGACACTCTCTATGCTTTGCATTACTGTAAAGCTTCGTGTATAACCCCCGGGGGGATAAAAATCGTTAGTCGCCGATTCGAGGGGGAACACGAGGATACACGAGACCAAGCAAAATGTGCAGAATCATCACCAACATGCTTATTTTGCTTTATTTGCGCGTTTTACGCGTTTAAAAAATTTTGGTTAGAGGGGGGGATAAAAATCGTTAGTCACCAAATAGGGGGGTTATACACGAGGGGGGGTTATATTCGAAGGGGGTTATACACGAAGCTTTACAGTATAGGGCTTCGCATGAACATTTAAACTGTAAAGCTTCGTGCATAACCCCCGGGGAATAAAATTATTTACCTAGTCGACGCCGATTTTAAAATGTGCCAAATCGTTATCAACATGTATATCTCAGGGGGTTACACACGAGACACACGACATGAGAGTTATAAACAAAGCTTTGCAGTAAGAGAGCTATGCACCGGCAAAATAGGTACTTGCTTGCTTACTCGCAGAGCATCCTGAACGCCCTCTTCCATGGATGAAATCACAGAGGTGAGTAGAAGTAGAATGAGGTTGATGAGGACGCCGAGTATGAGGAAAAACTGGAAGTACTTCAGCGAGGACTCACTGCCGCAGATGGCGCCGATGAAACCCTCCAGGTTGAGCATGCACCCGAAGATGGAATAGGCGAAGAGGAAGTAGAAGGGCGCGTTAACCCAGCCGCCAGCGCCCATCGCCAGTACTTGAGCCATCAGGGGATTCTCAGCTGCCACGTCTTCCATGAACGCCTGACGATAGGTGAAGATGTAGACGGCCGACATGATCAGACGGAAGAGGTTCAACGCCAGCATGCCACTGCACAGAACAGCCAGTACGATTCGCAGTGTCCAGGAAGTACAGCGAGACGTCAAGCACTTTCCCATCTTTGCAGCAGAAAAAGAAAAACAGCAACTGCCCAGTAGAAAACAAAAACAAAGAATGGCAAACATCGAGATCGACATCGAGACATATTCTTCTCTTTTCCGATTTCCCTTTCTCAACTTCCGCCGTCATTCAGACGCAATGTCACTTCCAAGCTTTTACCAGACATTGGCATTTGCTTTTCCATGTACACCTTTCAACTTGGCGGCCTCAGTAAGAATTTTTTTATACCCGTATGTAGGCCTATATTGCAAAACAAGAACGAGTAAATAAATACGAACAACGAATCAAATGTATGTACTATGTAGTTCACTATGCGATGCTGTGACGCCCGCTGCGGCTGCTGAACTTTGACCTTTCAGACCAAAATGAACTGGTTAAAGCGGCGCTAATAAGCTGTCATGTCATTTTCCTTTACAGTATGAACGCTTTCCTCCAGTAGCTTTGTTCCACCAGCCGCTTCTTATTGAAATTATTATTTTTCACGGGACACTGAGGAGGAATCATTTTGACGCGCGCCAGAGTCCTTCGTTTGTCCTGCAGATATATCCTCCAAGAATTCTTCCCTGTCGCTTCTTTGCGTGTGTTCCCCGTTCGACCGCGAACCTTCTCCATCCTTCTTCGGCTTCGTTTCTTTCGAAGAAGCTACGATTGTCCTCGATTGAGTTGTCGCCGTTCCTGGCTTAGCAAATGTGTCGATTTCTCGTGCAGAAGTCGGCGTCCCGTTCTGCTCCATTGCTCCAGGGTGATCCCGTATCCGCTGCTTCCGCTTCTCGTCTCGTTGCAGCTTCTTCGCTACCTCCGCTTCCAGAGTCTTCTGGTCAAAGTAGTATTCTGTTAGTGGCGTCTTTCGACCAGCCTCAGCTTCATCGGGGCTTTCAATCATGGCGTCGTCATTTTCTTGGTCAATGGTCTCTCGACTGCTAACGCTGTTGGGGGTTACGCTTCTACTCAGCAGAATTGGAATGGCCATTGGGCTGATGATATTAGGGCTGGCGGCAACTGGGGGACGGGCTGCAGCTCTTAAGGTCATCTCGCTGTCGGGATCCAGCTCTAGATGGACCAGGAAGGCGTGCAGAAAGATGGCTAAACTGCCGACAACAAAGTAGAATAGGTTGAAGAGAAGGACCAGACAGACGCCGATGGCCACCAGCCCCTGACCTGCATCCGCGAACCAGACCTGGTCATCGCAGCTCCGTGAGTAGATTCGCATGAAAGACGCGTTTGGATACCTGTATGTACAGTGTAGTTAATACATGCTTTCAAGCTACATACCGGTACATGCCTTGCTTGACAAATAATTGCCAACCTCATGCTGCGAGGTGAACCAACGGAGAAAGCCCCAACACTATACTTTATACAAAAAAAGAAAAAAGTACGAAAGCATCTATTTCTTACCTGAGATTTACAGTTCCGAAATTGTCGCAGTTGCCATCGGCATACTTTATGCAGCAGCTATCCGGCACAAGGCGCATGCTAGCATTTGGTCCATAACCCGCAAGCAGCCACTGCCTTTGTCCCCAGCCAGTGCTCTGCGTCCAGTGAAGCATGGCTGTAGTTTTCGCATCCGTCGTTCTGTGAATGTCGGCCAGATAGAAGCCGCAGCATTCCGCCTGTCGCTGCATGGCGTCGATGATCCAATCGAAGACTAATGCGAGAGTGAGAGATTTCGAACCGTAGAAATTGTTGGCGTACGCCTGAAGAAAAGAAAGCAGTCAAGTCGATATCAGACAGACCAATTTATTAATGCCAGGTCGTCGGTTTTAAGACCGACGAGTTAATCAGTACATACTGTATGTATACGAGTTTTCAGCTTAGTTGACCTGTCTGATTTTCGGCTAATAAGACTTGGAGCACATACTACTCAGTATCTAGTCGAAGGTCAATTGTGCTAGCACCGTACACAAAATACAACAGTGGAGAGGCAATGAGAATGCCTACATCATACTCGAACGGCAATTTTGATCCCTTCTTCCATCTTCGGAACAGCTGTGATGAGTATGAGTAGAAGCATGTTGGCGCATGGAAGGATGAACAGGGCAACTGTGAATCGGGTGACATCTCTGGTTTCAGCATACATGGCGCCAATCAGTCCCAGGAAGCAAAGGATGCTGTGCAGGAAGCAGTACTGTAGTGCTCCAAAACTAAGGTATCTACAGTACCTACGTCCGAAATTAACGAAGTCTGAAATTTGGGGACCAAAAAAGTTGATTGGCCTCTTTTTATCGGTTTACAAAACAGAGTGTTACAAGAAAATATGTCGGTAATTATGGGAAGGAATTTCTGCTGATTTTTTTGTCAAGGGACGTCCCTTATTCTTGGAGATTTACAGTAGGTTAACAGAGCGTTGAATGGCGCGTTCACCCAGCCGCCCAACGCTATCAAGTGATGACGACGAACGTTGCGCAAATCCTCGGGGAAGTCACCGTGAAAAATTGGACGGTAGAACAGAGCGTATTGGATGCAAAATGCCAGACCGGTGAGATCCAGAACCAAAACAATAGCACAGCTGAGACCGAAAAGAAGACGCAAAAGCAGCAATATGTCCCGCTTCCCCAAGCAATCAACCAGCATCTTTCAGTAGGAAAAGCCAAGCCACGCCAGACGAAGTTCGAGTAAGAAACCCAAAGGAAACCAACCGCCTATCAGCGAACCAAAAGAGCAGAATGAAAATCGGCCGATCTTGGTAAGGAGTGCAATTTTTGTATATTTTTATAATTTTATTCTGCAACAGCACAATTAACTGTACGCTTTACTAACTGCAGCGTTTTCCGGTTTTTGTTTTGTTTGTAGGCCTCGACCCTAGAAAATAAATACGCCCCAAACCAACATAAAAAACACATCAACGGCAACAGCACTTTGTTTCTAGCCTTTTACCCTTCAGATGGAGTCGCTCCGGTTGCATCCAGTTCCAGAAATTCGGACTTTCCTTCCGCGTGTCGGTGATTCGGCTCGTTTCTCTCTCGCATGGAAAAATGATGTTACTAAATCACGCATACGCACAAATGGACGCACGACGCCGTGCTCAGCGTCATCGCAGCCACATCGAAGCAACATATTTTTTCAATATTCGGGGCTGCAAAGGCAGAAAAACGACGAAAGCAGAACACTAAATTATTCAAAACAACAACGCAATAATATTGAAACAGCTTGTAACTCAACGTAAAAGCATTTAGCAAGTTTTTATTGAAATGGGAACCCGCCAACACAGTCTCTTTGACTGCGAAGCTCCAGCTTCGCCAAAGCTGGAAATCGAGAGGAACAATGTCAACGGAAGCTCTAAACATATACGCACCTACGCTGTTATGGCGAACGTGGTGCTTGCGCCTTTGAATTAGCTAGTGAAACAAATGTGTTTTCAGCCTGCGTCTTTTCGTTCTCCTCCGTAGTAAAACGTCCGACACCCTCCGCTTACGCCGCGGTGGCTCGACGATTATTTACACGGACTGCTAATTTTTTCGAAAACCTCGCAAAGGGGTTTCGACGGTTGCTATTTGTTTGTTTTGTCACAGACATCTAGATAGTCTGTGGTTTTGTTTTGTTCTGGTTGGTTGGACGATATCTTGGTGCGTGTAGAGAAGTTTCAAGAATGAAAGGACTATCATAACTCAGCTGCTAAAGATGCCATTTTTCGTGAGGAGGAGGCTGCCGCAATGAACTAACGTGAGTGGCAATCTTCGGGCTCTCAGGAGGCGATGACGTCTCCTGCTTCTTGGTGGAGCAGTCGCCTGCTTCTCTGGCTCTTGGCTGTGCTTCCGTCTTTACGTGACGTTGCCTGCCTTCCCCGTCCTGTGAAATGCTCATATCAAGTGCCAAGAGCTGATGAAGTATGTATGTAAGATATTGCAGTACGTACGTAAAAAGTGGTTTGTGCCTTGTTATAGTCAGTGGGACGATTAAGACCGTGCTTGACAATTTTGCCGCTCCCGTGGCATTTTAGTAAATCAGGCATTTCTATACAAGAATAGCAACCGGCTTTTCGACCCTTTTTCAAACACTCTTACTATTCTTGTATTAGAAATGCCAGATTAACTAAGATTGCTACGGGAGCGCGAAAATTGTCAAGCACGGTCTTGATCGTCCCGGTGACTATATGTGTAAGTGCGTAGCGTGTACTTGACCGCCGTACTGTTATGTACGTTACGTACGTGTATGATAGTGTGGGGTAATTCAGGCCGGGTGTAATTTGAGTCATCTCAATCTATTTCCATTTGGGAAGATCGCGGTATCAATATCATTCTTGGTTGTGCATTTGCTTGCAGGGTTTCCCCAAACCCCAATACCGCCACTCCCAAATTTGAGTTTGAAATGATGACCCGAATTATCCCTATCCAGCCGAGCCCGAATTACCCCGCACTATCGTCATGTACGTGCTGGAAAAGGTGCAGTATAGTATTTGTATACAAATGATTACTTGGTACATGTCCAGGTGATTATTGGAGTTGTATTGGACGAGCCGAGCGATGAAAGAAGCAAGCGTAGCACCTCCTATAAGAATCTCAAGATTCACCCACATTTCGACCAGAGCTTGGCATTATTGTCCCTACAGGAGCAAAGCTATGTGAAGGTAAATTAATGGCTCGTTCACATTGGTAGGGAATGCGCACTGTGCTTACGCCCGGCGCGTCTGTGCCTGTCCGTGGCTGTCCGTGCCTTTGCATGCATACTATTTTGAGCCCTGGACACGCCGAGCGTACGCCCAGCGCTTTTCCTTCCTATGTGAATGGGCCATAATCCGACGAAGGCACGTGCACATTGCGTTCATTGTAAACGTCCTATTAGCTCCCTTTCGTTTTTATTGCAAGGTTTTGATGATGATGATGATGGTGAAATAAATTTACTGTAACTTTACTTTTCTTCTAGTTTTTCTGTTCCTCGTATACTTTTGTTGTAGAACGTGCTTTTACCCGATGCTTTGGGCTTTTGGGAACGAACTTTGCGTCTCAGGCGTTCTGGACATTCGCCTATTCGGCTCAACAGGTGAGTTTTGTTCGTACGAACGTACATACCAGAGAGAGAGAGGCCTGACCAGAGAGAGTTCGCTATGGAACTCAAGTCGTGTTGCGTAAAATGTACATTAACAAATACGGATTTCTGCCCGCGCTTCGTGTACTCCTATTTAGCAGAAGTACATGCAAACTACGCAGGGCGACTTGAGTCCCGTAGCGAACTCTCTGTAGAGTACATAGAACTCTTTGTAGAACATGCTACAGTACTGATGCTGCTGCTTGGGTTAATGATAGCTCATACATGATTGATGATGAAATATAATTTACGTGATGTCTGTTGCAGGAAATGTTTGGGTGGTCAAGTGTACTGGAACAGGTCCAAACGTCAACAGAACTGTGCAATGGGCTGTCGTAATGAGACCAAATGTGGCGAAGTTGTTGTACCTGACCAGCATCTATTCGTAAGGATAGCCATTTTACCCTACTATGTCAGTGTATGTATGGTTGTGTTTATGCCTGTCTCTTTCCCTTCCATGTACATATTCCATGTTCATTTTCTTTTTTCAATGTTTTCATACGTGAAGTATGCGTCGACTAGTACACAAGTGTACCTCAACGTGTAAAACATAGGAACTGCATTATTGCCTCCCAGTATACTCCGTCTTCTTTTTGCCCTTACGGCCTCGCCGTAAGGGCTACCACGTTGAGTTGCCTTAATCATACGGGTATAGGGACCCTACGTAGTATGCTGTAGGATAGGGTTACGTACTGTGTAGGTATAGGACAAATTTCAAATTTTCAATTTGGCGATCCTACGTATGTGGCGGCGATACGCCCCATGATGAAGTTTCGTTGACGTTTTAGAGAACCTAAAGTTTTGTTTTTGTTTCGTTGACATTTAGAAGATTTTTGTTTCGTTTACATTTTGGGAAAAATTTGTCCGCACCCGGGTTCGAACCTTACCCCGGGTAATCCCGTAGGATTGGAAGACGAACGCTCTATCGCCTACACCATCGCGACGAACTGGGCAAATGACGAAAACACAGGATAAGTAGTTGAGCTGAGGGGGAATAATTTGCATATAAGACGAAAAGATAAAACATGTGGTTTGGGGAGTAATTTGCATAGGAAATGTCGATATTTTAGGCAAAAATAATTTACATAAGAAGAACAGTGTGTTAAAGAGTGGAATTTGCATACGAAAAATAAAAATGCGGCAAAAATTGAGACACGTCACAGACTAGTTATTTTCTGCTTTTACTCTGTTGCTGAGCAGTGGCGCTATTGCGTTGAAGAATCACAGGGGAAAAATTGTGCATAGTCAGTGAGAAAGGGAATGATTTTCTTCTGAAAGGATCGTATCTTCAACAGCAATTCAAAAGGAGAACTCTCTTTTGGAAGGGGTGCGTGTTCAAGAGCGATTCAATAAAACAATGCCTGGAATGCTGTGGAAGAAGAACATCTCAACTCAAATGGCAGGAGAGAAAAAGCAGGTAATTTTGAAAAGAAGTTCTGCAGCAGATACAGTACTGATACCTGTACAATAGATTCATTTCTTTCTGGACCCACGGGCCCGATCTATTACTGTAAACGGGGAAATTTTCGGACGAAGGAAATTTTCGGAAAATTCGAACAAAAAATTCACAGGCTCATGTTTAGATTGCTAGCGTGAAGTATTCATGTCAACGAAACTGTGAATATGTGACCAATATGGTGCTGTGTCCCCTGATACCGTACTTCCGATTTTGCCCACCGTTTTTCTCTGCTTACAAACTTGCTTTACCCATCCGCATCTGCCTGGGGGACCCAAAGGTTTTTCACTGCTGCATGCTGAAACCCTACTTGACCCACGGGCCCGATCTATTACTGTAAATGATGAAATTTTTGGACAATGGAAATTTTCGGATAAAAAATTCTGTCCGAAAATTTTAACGTCCGAATTTTACCATCTTTCATACATACGTAGTCTACAGTACAGTCATACGTAATACAGTAAATGTCGCTGTGCGTGCATGCACATTGAGGTCAGACATGTGTCCGAAAATTTCCCCATCCGAAAATATGTACAACTTCAATCAACTCTCCATTCCATACCGCACGCATTCTCTTTCTTCTACTACCATTTATCAGCCCTTACATACTGCTACTTGTAAGGGCTTCACTCCTGTTTGGCCCTCAGGACAAACGGCTGGTAATAATTAATATCTGCCGCTCAGACAGCATCTCTACTTCAAAAAGACAGCACACCAGCCTCTACTACTGCTAATTGTAAGGGCTTCACTCCTGTTTGGCCCTCAGGACAAACGGCTGCTAATCATTAATATCAGCCCTTCAGACTCCTCCACTCACACCTAGAATGGTTGCCTTTTTATAAGCTGCTTGTTTCTTCAGTATTTCTTCTTTCTATGTATGTTCCTTATGCCATCTTTCTTACTCTTCTTTATTTCTCTTTTTTCTTGTCGCCACTCGCCGATATAGCAATTTTGAAGTGGAGTGAAAGTCTGGCGTCTGTCTCTTGTCTCTTTTATTTGCCTGAAAACAAGTGCCAGTTTCAAGGTCAAGTTTCCGACGGAGGGATAGAAAAAATTTACGCCACGGCTGCGGATTTACTCTTTATGCTTGCTGTCTCCTCTTGGAAATGTACTGGCGTAGTTGCAAGATTATGGCACCTACCTACTGCGAACATATGCTACTGTGAGCCATCTTCTATGGATTACCTCTCATCTCATCCTGGGGGGGGGGGGGGGGGGGGGGGATGGTAAGATGTATGGAAAGCGACCTAGAATCACAGCACGCGCTATGAACTTCCGACTGACTTTATGTGTTATATATGTTTGGGAAGGAGAGAGGAGAGGATATTTTCGGACCCGCGCCAACACTCAATCTATTATTTTTGAAGAAGATGCAGGATTGATTTGAGAAATCTCTTTTGAAAAGAAGAGGGAGGTGGTAAAAGCGGCGGCATTGCATGAGTTGAAACATGGCATGCAAGTGGTTTTAGTTGGTCTTACTCTTTTACACTGGCTATTCGTACAGTGTACAGTGCAGGGAACAGCTACGTACGTATGTACGTACGTACATATAGGTACACTGTACATGTTGCCTTTCTTAATTTCTTTTCATTTCAGTACAGTTGCAACAAGCATATATGTGTTTTGTTTGTCTGTATGCTGCATATCTGTCCCATGTTGATGTATTCTGTGTTCGTATACTGCTTGTTTTGCATAGTACATTATAATAAGTGAGCTGCTGTGCTGTGCTGTGTGTAGCAATGTCATTACTGTACGGGTGAGCGGGCGGCGTCGTGCGGAGTCCGGGGTCCGTCGGACGGCGAGGGCGTGAGCGGCGCCGACTTCCTTCTCTACGTCTCCGCTGTGGATTCGGAGCGCTGCCAGAGTCCCGACACCGTCGCCTACGCCGCGCACTGTCAATTGGAGGCGGACTGGGATCGGTAAGCGGCGTACATACATAGGCGAGTTGTATTGGCACATATGACGAGAAAACATCAAGTAGGTACAATGGGTCAGACCAGGGTAAACGTACGTAAACGTAACGTAACCAGGGTAAACCAGACCCATTGTACAGGGTGTCTCACGTAGACCTACCTAACGATCCAGCTTATAACTTCCGTATTACAGTAGATATGAAGCTGAAATTTTGTCCCCAGAAACCCAAGAATATACCATTTGTTTTGGCAAAATTTGGGCCAGATAGGTCATCTAGGGATGAAATTACGAGCTTGCAAATTTTGGACCCTGTTTTTCGCATTTTCCGCACTGAGTATGGTTTTGGGACTAAACAGCAACAGGCATGGTCAAACAGCTCATCCAACATTGAAATATGACGGAACAACAATGGCTGAACGTCATCACAGTCCAGAACACAACGGATTCAAAAATGAAGGCGATTTACCGCCCATAACAGCCTTCAAGGTGCTGTCGAGGTCAATAGCGGTACCAATGATTTCAAAATGTTGAAAAACGTGGTCACAAATTTGCAAGCTCGTAATTTCATCCCTACTTGACCAATCTGGCTCAAGTTTTGCCACAATAAATGGTATATTCTTGGGTTTCTGGGGACCAAATTTCACCTTGATACCTAGTGTAATGCGGAAGTTATAAGGCTGGATCGTTAGGTAGGTCTACGTGAGACACCCTGTACATCACTTTTACCATGGGTGCAAACGGCCAGCAAGAATCCTTTCGAAGTTTCCAACATCAAGTAGGACTAACAAAGGTTGCATGTGTTACCGCCAAAAAGTGTGACCGCCTACTTACGACGGCATTTGGTCGCTGGCCTCCATCTGCCTCAGTACACTGCTGGCTTATTCCTAGCCCCCTTATTTACGATATGCGGTATCGCGATTGGGTTGGTCGATAGCGACCCTGCGGTATTTAGTTAGTGGAAGTTTGGATATCGGTGCCTGCGGGGTAGTCGACGTCCATTTGTTGTCAATTCTCACTTCGCTCAATTTTTCCGCTCCCAGATGAATGAACAAGTTCGACGACCTCGCAGACACCGATCCAAACTGTCACTAAATACCGCGGGGCCACCATCGACCAACCCAATCGCCTTAAAACTGCATTTGGTGGATAAGAGCCGGGTCAGCTGCGACCCAGTTGGGGGCTCAATTTTTGGTCAATGCATCATCCCATATACTACTTTCAGTGAGCCAAAGCTCATCAAAATTGGAGATGTTAGTATGTAGACAATGCATTTGTTGCTTTCACAAGGAAAGACCCTAACTTTCTTTTACTGCAACTCATCCATACATACGTACATGCATGGGTATGTATCTACATGTATACGTGCGTGTATGTCTCTCTAGGAGTACATGACTCATCATTCAATCAATCTTTCAATACAGACTTTCATTTTTCATACTTTCATACTCATCCATACATACATACATGCGTGGCGTGTCCTTTTGTGTTAGGCCGATCGCGGGTCACGTAAACCTGTGCCCTGGGGCGGTGTCCGTGGCGCGACGGGACTCGGAGGTGCTGCTGTCGACGCTGAAGCACGAGATCCTGCACGCGCTCGGCTTCTCCGCCGCTCTCTACGCCTTCTTTCGCGACCCAGACACGGGGGCGCCGCTCACGCCGCGCGGCGAACACGGCCGACCCCTCCGCTTCGACAAGCAAAGGGGGTACTACCAGTGGAGCGACAGCACTGTGAAAACAGTGCGCAGGGAGGACTGGTGGACGAGAACGGGCAGGGTGAGTAGAAGGAAGGGGAAGAGGAATAGTTAGAAAGTAGAATTATACAGGGTGTCTCATAATAAACCGAACACTTTTCCGTGCATATAACTCTGGAACCACACGTTAGATTTTCATGCGGTTTTTTGTGTTTAGTAGCCAAGGCTTCAACTTAGACGTTTACAAAATTTTAACTTCATAGGCCCAGTGGAAGCTGCTCAAACACATGCTTTCTCTGGCGGTCAAAAACAAGGGTTTTTCGAACTGTTAGTGCCGATTTAGGGGCCTCCTGTGCATAGTACAAAATATAATTAGTCTCGTAATGAAAAAAGATGTCCCAAAATGCTAGGAAATGTGTATCTCATGCATTATCCCCAGTGGCAGCATAGCAAACGCATGGAACAAGGTATCTTGAGAAATAAGACGGTATTTTTTCTCCATACTAAAGAGAAACGTCGATTTTGAGATTCGAGATTCAAAACTTCGTAATTTTTGAAGTATGTGGACCAAGTAGCTGTAATTTTGCACACATCTAAGATGAAGCCTTGGCTACTAAATACAACAGACCGCATGAAAATCTAACGTGTGGTTCCAGAGTTACATGCACGGAAAAGTGTTCGGTTTATTTTGAGACACTCTGTATATTCTTGATACTGTAAAGCTTCGTGTATAACCCTCGGGGGGGGGGGGGGACAAAAATCGTTACTCGCCGATTCGAGCCCGGGGTTTATACACACACGAGGGGTATACACGAATCTTACAGTAGTTTTATGTTGTAATGTTGACAGTTACGCTAAGAATAGGTTGGTTGGAGCTTGATGTTTTCAATCAATGCTTTTTCTTTCCCCCTTGCCGATCAAAAAATGCACTGAGAAGGTGTAGTACAGAAGCGCCCGCTCGCGGCCACCCGTAATACTTTTGATTTTACTGTACTACGGAAGGACCCGCCTGATTGTACTGTACCACAGAAGGTGTACTACAGACCACGAAGCTCCCACAAAAGTCGTGCACACCCTGGGTCGGTGTGGACAGTTTGAAAAAATCCGGGCGCAGTCTATGCGCCCTGTGCACAAAGTGCGGCACGCGCACGTAGACAGTTGCGAAAAAAAGCGGACTTGAATTTTGCGCGCGTTTCGCAACTGTCTACGCGCCACGCCGCACTTTGCACGCGGCGCATAGACAGCGCCCAGATTTTTTTCAAACTGTCCACACCGACTCAGGGTGTGCGACTTTTGTGAGAGCTTGAGGGTAATACTTTTGATTGTACTGTACACGTAATGTACTGTACTGTAGATGCCTCACGAGATTAGTATGATGGTGACGCGGCGAGTTGCGGAGGAAGCGCGCTACCACTTCGGATGTCTGCAGCTGGAGGGCGCCGAGCTCGAGAACCAGGGTCAAGAGGGAACCATGCTCACACACTGGGAGAAACGCCTTTTCGAAGTACTGTTGGGTACTATGGGGTTAACCCGGCCATGGGGTAAAACCATGGGGTACTACCGTACTATGGGGTAAACCTGGCCATGGGAAAATCCGGCCACCGAAGTTTCAGGGCTGTAGGCCTACATATTTTACAATAGCAACCAATGGACCGATTGATATCATCAAGGTAGACGCGATAGCGGAACCTCGAGAGGCTCACGAACGAGGCTCCGCCGCGTCCCACCTTACTTAGTCATGTGTAAATAGGAGTGACAGAAATAAAAACACACATTTGCTCATTACTCCCGACCCAAGAGGCGGATTGAGCTGAAATTTTGCAAGAAGATGCCCCCTATGGGTACGTATCTGCTGGCAAAATTTCAGCTCCATTGGCCTACTGGTTAGGGCGCTACTGGCGAAAAACCTCTTTTTGAAAGGTGTGGACAGCTTATGTACTGAAAAACTGTTCCCACCGTAACTTTTCAACCAGTCGTGGGATCGAGCTCGGGTTTTTTTTAAAAGATGGAAAATGTAAAGATCTTGGGAAAGTGGTCCGAGCACTTTTTGCGATTAAGGCCTCTGACACCCTTAAAATTGCGATTTTGTGGTAAAAATAGTTGCAAAGTTCCAACGCATACTCCTCCCTGGATTTTTTTCAGATCTGACTGGTAGATATACCAAAAGATAGATCTCACTCTACTCTCGATGAGACTTTTTTTAGATTTTTAAAATTCGCTTTGGTTCTCGAGTTATGAGCTGTCAAAGTTGGCTGTTTTTATGTTTGGCTTTAGCAATACTTAAGGATGCGACAGACAGGTGAAAGAATGCCTTCTGCATTGTTGAGGTCACATATAGCATACCATTCGATTCGTCCTCAAAAGATGTATCGATTGCTGGCCACTGCGACATGCTTATGCCCGATTCACATAGTAAAAATGCATTCACATAGACAAAAAGTCGCAACAAAGTGCTATTTTTTCCAAAGTTGATGACTTGTAGGCTTGTGACATACCATTAGATTCGTCTAAGCAAGATCTATCGATTGGAAACAATTTCTACACGCTCGTTTCCAATATGCCTGATTCACATAGTTTTTAGTTATTCACGTAACAGACATAATTATAAAAGAAAACAAAAATTAGCTAAATGTAGGCATATGGGATACCATTCGATTCGTCTTCAAAAGATCTATCGATTGCTGCCCACTGCGACATGCTCATGCCTGATTCACATAGTAAAAAATGCATTCACATTGATTAAAGTCGCAAAAAGGTGTTATACTGTAAACGGGGATATTTTCGGACGGTCTTTTTTCGGACAGAAGGCTTTTTCAACATATTCAGACGGGGAAATTTTCGGACAGATGTCTGACCTCAATGTGCATGCACGCACAGCGACATTTCTGTATTACGTACATACAAACGTACTGTACATACAAACTGATTGTACATATGTGAACATACTGTAGACTATACGTACGTATAGCGATTGGTGAGCTTGTGCTACTATTTAGTGGTAGCATACTATGAATGCAGAGCAAATAGGCACAGTTCCTGTATGGGTGTACCGCACTTGCTCACCCAATGCACAATGATAAAGGTGGGCAGTTAGCAATGTAGACGGAAATACATACAAATAATTCGGACGGTATTATTTTCGGACAGAATTTTTTGTCCGAATTGTCCGAAAATTTCCCCCATCCGAAAATTTCCCCATTTACAGTATTCTTCAGTTTGGCGATTTGTAGGCATGTGACATACCATTCGATTCGTCTTTGCTAGATCTATCAGTTTGGAATAATTTCTACATGCTTGTACCCAATATGCCTGATTCACAAAGTTCTAATGTATTCACATAGGCACAAAATAAAACAAAAATTGGCTAAATGTAGTCACGTGATATACCATTCAATTCATGTTGACAAGGTCTACCTATGTCTTGCATTTCTTACTAACCACCTCCTCGCTCATACCTGATTCACATAGTCTAATCAAATTCACATAGGCTCAATTCCACTCAAAAACAAAGAAACGTCCTGTGTAATTTATAATGTATCTCGAAGTTCCACTAGCGCATCTCGTCAACTTGAGCTCGGTTTATTTTTAAAGAATTGCATTGCATGTGTTATGCACATTTACATACTCAATCTCCACTCAAAAACATAAATGTATGATGTATCTCGAGGTTCCACTAGCACATCTCGTCAACTCGAGCTCAGTTTTTCAAAGATTTGTATGCATTTGTAATGCACATTCACATAAGGCTCAATTCCTCTCAAAAACATAAAAATGTCCCATGTAGGTACATATATCCCCTAATTTTTACGTATATAATCAAGAGCCCATACCGTTAGAGAGTGCGACACAAGGCTTTAGTACTGAGAAATAGGGCAGCAAAGCTTATCGGCTGGCTGTCACAGCTTCAAATATGGCTACAGATTCGAAACTTAGCTCACGCAAATGCTGAAAGTCTCAGCTTTTTCATGGTGCAAAAATTATTCAGATCTGACCACGGCAAGTGGTCAAAACTTTTGATTCTTTGAAGCCAGGTTATGCGCAAAATACGCGCCCCTGAAAAACAAAGCTGTGACTGCCGGCCCCGCAATTGCGATCCAGCAGTAACAGTGGTGGCACGCAATTGCGGCTCAACTAGTCCGCGATGAGTTTGCTGGATCGCAATTGCATAGCCACAAGTCCGCGATGAGTGTCCTGGCACGCAATTGCAGGGCCACCAGTCCACGATGAGTTTGCTGGTAGAGGCGACACCGCTGCACTGCTGGATCACAATTGTGGGGCCGCCGGTCACAGCTTTGTTTTTCGGGGGTGCGTGTTTCGCGCATAACCCGGCTTCAAAGAATCAAAAGTTTTGACCACTTGCCGTGGTCGGATCTGAATAATTTTTGCACCATGAAAAAGCTGAGACTTTCAGCATTTGCGTGAGCTAAGTTTCGAATCAGTAGCCCTATTGGAAGCTGTGACAGCCAGCCGATAAGCTTTGCTGCCCTATTTCTCAGTACTAAAGCCTTGTGTCGCACTCTCTAACGGTATGGGCTCTTGATATAATGTATCTCGAGGTTCCGTTAGCACATCTCGTCAACTCGAGCTCAGTTTTTAAAAGATTTGTATGCATGTGTTAAAACAAAATGTATCGATTGGGAACAATTTTGACATGCTTGTATCCTATATGCTTCTCACATTTCAAGTAGACGTGGCAGGAACCAGTGGAGAAGTGCTCCTAAGGAGCACGAAGGAAGTGGGCGAGAGGCTCACTAGCCTGCAGATGCTTATGGGGTTGACGGCGCAGAAACCAGAAGGTTCCAACCACCCATTGCTGCCGAAACTTGCTACCCCTCCGAGTTGACAGCCTCTCGCACAATCTGCTGCTGTCTGACTGGTGCGGGCATACTTTTGCCCATTCCCAATCATGGCAAACAAAACTCTTCAATGACCTTTATTGCCTCTCGCCTGCTTCTGTATGCCTGATCATATGCAAAACGCTAGATCCAAACCATAATATTTGGTCATCTTAACTAGGTAATTATATGTATGTAAACATGTATATGCTGGTACATAATATGGTGCAACAAAAAACCTTGAGCATTAGTTCAAAGACAAAAAAATGTGATGTTTCCTCAAGAGTAGAACATACATACTTAGATACCTGTAAAGATTTCATGTCATATAGCTTATAGCTGTTTATCCTGAACAACAGCAAGTGATAACTTCAGCTGAAACTTGATTCCAAAGCCGATATTTTGAATCGAGAAGATCGAACCCTGGTGGACCTCTCGCCTTCTAGTTGGCAAGAAACGTGTGAAACGGCTGGTCACATTGGAGGCCATTATTGAATGGGTACGTACTACATGCGAATGCACATGCGAGAAAGAATAAACATACATACAATACATATGCACATACTTATTCATAACGCTGCATGGATCAGGCATACAGAAGCAGGCGAGAGGCAACAAAGGTCATTGAAGAGTTTTGTTTGCCATGATTGGGAATGGGCAAAAGTATGCCCGCACCAGTCAGACAGCAGCAGATTGTGCGAGAGGCTGTCAACTCGGAGGGGTAGCAAGTTTCGGCAGCAATGGGTGGTTGGAACCTTCTGGTTTCTGCGCCGTCAACCCCATAAGCATCTGCAGGCTAGTGAGCCTCTCGCCCACTTCCTTCGTGCTCCTTAGGAGCACTTCTCCACTGGTGTATTGTTGTTCTGTGTTTTTGTATGTACGCAGGGTAGCGTAGAGCAAAACCTTTATGGGGCAAATTCGCCCACCTATGGCGCTTTTACCCCCATTCAAAACATGGCTCTCGAAAATCTATTTCGGGAAATTTCTGCCTCTGTTTCTTCGCTCCTAGCCATAACTTGACAACCTTGGCCTAATTGATGGGGGTAAAAGCGCCATTGGTGGGCGGTTTTGCCCCACAGTACCCTACGTATGTCTATACTTATGTTACGTGTGTACGTGTAGAATGAGGCGATGACGGGTACTCACACGCAGAATCCGGTGTATTCTCGGGTGACGCTGGCGATGATGGAGGATACGGGCTGGTACAAGCCCAACTACTCCGTCTCGGAACAGTTGCACTGGGGAAGAAACTTAGGCTGTGATTTCGCTCGCAGAAGCTGCGGAGATTGGATACGCCTGCGCAGAGAACGGTACGCGCACTGTACGGATTTGTTATAGTCTGGCCAATAGCAGTTGGCACTTGGACTCAAGGCGCGTTGCGTAAGATAGATTTACAAATGCGGATTTCTGTCCACGCTTCGTGTACTCCTATTTAGCAGAAGTACATGCAAACTACGCAACTCGCCTTGCGTCCAAGTGCCAACTGCTATTGGCCAGACTAAAGTTAGTAGATGGAATGTAGTTCATACGTACGTAGGCCTACAAGTTTCATGTTTTTACATTTGAAAGCAGCTACCACCTGTATAAAATTTCATCCTCTTTCGGTCTAAAATAACCCCATGTTTAGGAGTCAATATTGCCTCTGTGAAGCAGGAAACCAGTTGGAATGCATGAAAATAGGCCAAAGTTTTGCGAAATCCCCTTCCTAAGGTTTCCTTCATCACAGAGGCAAAATCGGCTCCAAAACGTGGCGTGTGATCGAAAGAGGATGAAATTTTATATCGGTACTGTACTGTAGGTGCTTTGCGTGTATCTTATCGTCAAATGTCGACTTTTCGCTGCCATTTGTAGGCTATGCATGTTCACGTGTATCGGTATGTACTGTACATACATACGTTCGTATTGCAGGAATCTGCCGATTTCTCCTTTCTGTGATACTGTGAAGGGCAGCGGAGATGGGACCACCACCTGTACGCTCAACCGTGACTCAGTAGCGCTCTGCAATCTTCTACAGTACAATGTGGACCTGCCCAGGGAATATCAGGTTGTCATGTACTGGGTTTAAGGTCTCACGCTATAGTTTCGGAGCCAACTTTGAGGCTTCGTCGTAGCCGTTGTACGCAAGATAAAAGTGATCCGTCATAATGTGAATAAAGTATCATTCTTCCTCTACACGTACACCAAACGGCAGCGCCAAAGCTCTTGTATTCGGCGCAGTACGACACGCCGAAGAACACCATAAAAACCATGCGATTTGGGTGTTCCGAAGGAACCACTGGGTATTTTTCAACATGCGACACACCATTCAACGCGTCTTGACGAGAGGAATCGATCGGTACCTGCGGCGCCTCTCTACGTTGCCTCTACGCAAAGTTATCCAAGAAAAACGTGTTTGAAAAAGTTATCGTTTCAATCAAGAATAGCGCCACGGAGAGGCCGTTTCAAGAGGCGCTCTATGGCGCGTCAAAGAGATCGTGTAACAAGCTTTCGATCGATATCTTGATCTCCTCTCAACTCGCTTTCGTTGGCTCAGCAGAGCCTGGACCGAATTTATCAAGAAGTCCATGCATAGACAGTTGTCCCTGCATAGTACCAAGACGAGCGCAGAGAGCGCGACTGGAGCGGAAGCAGCGAACGGAAAACAAGCAGACGGATGATCGTATGGTGTCAGGAAGTGAAAACAGCTGGAATTAGACATCACCAGATACTTCAGTAGTAGTACAGGAGTCCACGGCTCATAGATCTATAGTGTGAGACCTTAACTGGGTACTTACATACATGTTGACTCTTCTTAGTATTGAGTATCCATTTACCTACGTGCATAGCTTGTTTTATCCTTACGTTCGTACGTCATGCATGCGGAAAAAACTCTGCTTTGCTTGCATGTTTGGTATCGTGGGGTAAACCCGGCCGGTTTTTATTGGCGGACAATTCGCCGCTCCACCCACGTAGAAGGAAGGGCCTTCAGAACTACGTAGGTGGCCGGGTTTACCCCACAGTACCCTACTCTATTCTTATTGTAGCGCCTCTGCACTGCATGTACCGTATTCACCGGTGCATAGCCCCATGGGGTTATGCAAAAATTGAGCGGTCCTACTATGGGGCTATGTACGTACCGGTAAATTATGCACATTTACGTACACTTTGCACTCGACGTATACTATATTATGTTTTTCTTTGTTTCTTACACAGAACTTTGACCAGATTTCCAACGCGGACGTAGACCACATGGCGAGATATGGCGGGTCGGTGGAGTTGGCTGATTACTGTCCTTACAATCAGGTTTGCTGCTTGATTTATGTGTATGTTTCTTTTGTCTTGTCAGTATGTTGTAAGTCGTCTTCTAAGCTGGTATCAAAAATAATTAAAGATGGGGTCGCATAAAAAGTTTCAGGGTCGCGAAACATACAATTTCCCTCAAAATCATGTAGCCGAGCCTCTAAAACTCTGGTAGGTTCATTTATTTTATTGGGTTTTATGAAACCATTTTGTTGGGTTTTACGAACCCGTTTTATTGGGTACCCATTATAATAAGGAATCGAAAAACCCATTATAATGGGGCGAATATGTTGCCAGGGATTGCTTCCTTCGTTTACACTAGTGCGCTACACACGAGGTGAGCAAACTCACGGGGAATTCCCAGTAAGTATGCGATGAAGCATAGCAGTCCGGTGAATTCACCGTGAGTTTGAAACTCACCGTCGTGTGAACACATGAGAAAAATTTTGCGCTTGGGAGCAAGTGAGAATACTCTACACGAAAATGTTCAAAATTCTCCGTGAATTCACCGTGAGTTTACTCACCACGTGTGTAGCCCACTACTGTGTGCTCCATTCTTCCACTGAGCCCAATGATATATTTTTGCTGGTACATATGTACGTACTGTACCTTTGGTATGTTCGAGAATGTAACATCATCATGCGTCATCGTGTGTGTTGCCTGCAGGAGTTCGAGTGGAAGAAGGAGGCGTCCTGGCGAGGTCGGCGAGATTCGCGCTGCGAGCTGGAGAGTAACACGCCGCCGGGCCCGCAGAACGCGGCGCTGGAGACGCACGGCCCGGACGCCCGCTGCTTCCTGCACCAGCGCAACTGGGTACAGCGCAAGTGCGGATACAAACGCACGTTCCATCATTACGGTGCTGGATGCTACGAGGTACATACTACCTGTGTTGTACACTGTGAATCATTTCAGTACATTTAGAACCGCCATAGTCTAGCCACTAAGAATTCGCTATGGCATTCAAGTCGTGTTGCGTAAAATAGATTCACAAATGCGGATTTCTGTCCGTGCTTCGTTTACTCCTATTTTGTAGAAGTACATATTTTTCCTCCATCTCAGCCGAGGTACGTCCGTCATTTGAATGGTGCGTGAAAGCGCCATGGGCGCCCGGTATGTGCCCCCCCCCCCCCCCCCGTCCGTATGGCGATAACGGGCCTCGAAAAGGGGAATCGAACCGAACGGGAAATGTTTACCGAACGGGAATCGAACCCGCTACCCTCGGACACAGCTGTGGACTTAGGCACACCACCAGGTGCCGGTGCAAGGACAGATGGCTAAACTCGCCTTACATACCTAGAACTACTTTACGAACACTGTTGGCTTCGGACGCTGTGGCCATATGTACGTACGCATTACGTATCAGTACAGTACCCTACTCTACTGCGTGTTTCAGTATCATTGCGTGGACGGTCGATTGTGGCTGGACCTGTTGAACGGGAGCAGTCGCTATCCCTGCTTCTACGAGGGCCAGAAGCTGGCGATTCGGAAGATCGTCAACGGGTGGCTGCACCACGGCACCATCACCTGTCCGTCTTGCGTCCAGTTCTGCGAGGAGGATCGACGGAGACTGAAGGGAGAGGCGGTGGGCTTTGAGTGCTCCCCGGACACGCGCTTAAGAGCCGACGAGGAGCAGTATTACGCGGACCCGGTGCTGGCCGAACCGTGCGCAGCGCCGACTCAGTACAGAAGGACTACGATGCTAATTCTGGTTTCGTTTTGCGCAACGCTGTTGGTACTGTCGTCGAGCTCTGTTGGGTACTGCTGGTTGTCCTGATTTTGACTGACTGGAGAAGCTATTTAGGCCGTAGGCCACTGCGGAATTTTGGTGACGAGCTGTGTGGATCTGACTGGAAGAAACGCCAATTAATGGTGACCACTAATAAGTGGACCTGTTCGCCTAAACGGAGCATGTAGCTGATGGAGACACTAATTAGCTCCTGTTTGGCGGTGCTCAATTTCAGCGGTTCTTCCTTCACATTTTTCTCTGCGCTGTTATGGAATACTATACATTCACTAAAACTTTCACAACACTTTTTCTTTGGCATCTTTCGGATTGTATTAGAGTAGCAATATTTCAACTCGATATTATTTATTTATGTGCAGGTCTCTTTGATGGATATTTTTTGGCTTTGAGAGGAAGATATGTGAATGTGCGTACGTACCTACAGTACGGATCTGCACTAACTAACACCACACAAAAAAATAACTCGCCAACGAAGACATCCTGAAAGAATCTGTCAACACCTCCACGGCTAATTTTCAGCGGGATTTCCAAATCAAAAAACCGTTTGATTCTATCTGCTCTCAGTGTCGAGATATCGCCGATTTCCTTATGTACTGAAATCGCGTCGACATTTGGCAGATGCTAAAGCACGCAAACCACGACACCCCACGACCCTGTACGCCCGATGCCCATTTTTATTGTTTTCATCACGTATGCATATTTCTACCACTTTTGATTTTTCGGGCGTTTGCGAGGTTTAGAATTGCCCAATGGTTGACGCCCATTTTGGCGATTTCAGTACATAAGGAAATCGGCGATATCTCGACACTGAGAGCAGATAGAATCAAACGGTTTTTTGATTTGGAAATTCCGCTGAAAATTAGCCGTGGAGGTGTTGACAGATTCTTTCAGGATGTCTTCGTTGGCGAGTTATTTTTTGTGTGGTGTTAGTTAGTGCAGATTCGTACTGTATGTAGGGGTTGGATAAGGATTTGGGCGGACTTTACTGGATGTGTTCAGCTGGGCTGACTGTAAAACTTTGCAAACGTGGCAACTGTTCAGCAAACGCTTCAGAGCGTTGCTTCTCGTTCACAGTTGTTTGCTTGCACGGTCAGCAAATTAATGGGAATTAATGATGCACTGTACTGTGCAGCAAGCTTGGCCTTGCAGTTCAATTTACGGGGCATTATTATTCTGCTGCTGACAATAAACGAACAGGCACGTTTGACAGATTCGAAACTGGCTTTAGCTTGTTTACGTGCACACTGCTCACTGCATCCATTGGACGAATATTTTTTAAGAGATGGCTTATCGAGCAATTTTTGCGTACGTGCAAGCCATATTTTACCGCGGCCCAGCTGCACATCACAATAGTTTTGGTAAACTTTACGCCAGGCTGTGGTGATGTGCTTATGATGGAAAGGTGATTCGGTGAAGTTATGGTTGTTGGTACAATGTTTTTTTTTTCATTGTGCATATGTAGACAAGACAGTTTGCTTTAGCTGTGCTTTTTGACTGTTGTGATTTGTGATAGCTTTGGAATTCGCGCTGTATTGAACCACTGTCCCGAGTTGGCACTTTACCGTACATACCGCATTTACCGGTGCATGCCCCCCATGCGTAGCCCTATATTGGCAAATCAAAAATGCCCAATGCATAGCCCCCCATAGCCCCATATACTGTAGGTACCTGAAGCTACCCATAAGCTAGTCATAATCTAGCCATTGCTACTCCTACATCAAGCTAGATGCTTATAAGTAGAGATGTAACAGGGCGACATTTTTGAAAGTGCCGGAGCCGGAGCCGGATCTAAAAAATTGCCCCGGCCGGAGCCGGATCCAACCTCAGAAAATACTGTAGCAAACTACTGTAGGAAAAATGCGCACCAATATTGATCAGCTGATTGCTGCCATAACACGAAACGAAGTAAAAATAAGAGACAAATTGACTCATATGCGGTAGCCTGAGAGCTGCAAAACAGTCTCATTCAAAAGTTTTGTAGTAATTTTTGATCAATTTTGATGCGAAAACCTCATTTTTTCAAGGGGGCAGTCAGCAAAAAAGTGAAAAAGATAGACCGTGGATCCGGTACCGGATCCACCTTCATTGTGCCGGAGCCGGATCCAAAAATATGCCGGGATTTACCGGAGCCGGGGCGCCTGTTACATCTATACTTAAGCCTGCTAGGGGGTCGTGTATTTTACTAGAATATCCTTGTTTGACCTCAATTATGACCAAAAACAAGTACTTTTGATCTGAAAAGTAAGCCTCTGCGCACCTCTCAAAAACATACAAAATGTCCCATGCATAGCCCCATGTATTAAGACCTCTCCATTTTTGCATGGGGCTATGCACAGGTAAATACAGTGGTGACGTGAGAAATAGAGGGCAAAAATCAAATCACTTACTTATCTCCTTGACCACCGTTGCACTGCCCTGCTCGGAACAGAATTTTTTATAAGGTACACGGTACGGCATAAACAATATGAGAACAATCAAGTCTCCAGTCTTTTTCCGAAATGAAAACGAAACATTTTGAAGTTATGAAGACGTGCATGTAAGTTGGTGAACGTCATGGCAAAGAGTTAGCCAAGAGTATACCAAGAAGTACAGAGGGCCTCTAGCGGGACCAACTATTTGACTTTGTACTACTTTACTACTACTAGGCCACTGCCAACTCCAGTCAGCGGTTCAATACATTTGTAGATGGAGCAATGTGGTATTAGCAGGGTATTGTATTACTGTAACCCCAAAGATAAGGGATTTTCCTGGATGAAAATAAGCTGAAAAAGGCTTCTGGAACACCTACTGGGTAACAGGCGTCCTTTATATTTCGGGCATCCCTTGACTTTGGAGTTTTACAGTACAGTACCCCGTTTCTCAATGCTTGTTTGTTTTCCGGTTTTTCGTCATGTTCATGTCAATGTCTCACTCAGTTGAAAGATCTGGCTCTGTTCTCTTTATTAACTCTCTCCGATGTGGGCTGGCCGCGGTCCGACTGCGGAATCGAATAATGGAAGCGTCGGGGGAAAAAAGAGAAAATCGATCGGACCCGGACCGCGATCCAACCCATATCGGAGAGAGTTAAAAGCCTAATAATAATAGTAAAATAATCGAGCAGGTTTCTTCACGTTGTCGTTCACAGAAACATGTTTAGGCCGCCGCGAATCTGCAATCCTATTTATTTGTGAACGATATGTTGACTCGTTATTGTTCGCATTTGCAGAAAAAAACTCGGTGTGCATAAAACGGTATGCGATAATGCTCAGTTGGACAGGAGCGCTTCCTGTGCTTGTTTTCTTAATAATTTCTGGAATATTACCACGCTACCTCCAAGAAGAAGTGGTCAACGTTTGCGACACAACCAATACAAATAATAGGTATGTACTTCACATACATAGAATTCCAGTACAGGTTCAAATACGTAACAATTCGTAGCTTCATGCACAGTTCGTAAGTGGTTGATCGTGTCGAGCTGTGGGTTGTTTCAGCTTCATATTTTGCTATGGTCGAATTCTGGAAGCTGTAAACCATTTTGAATATTACAAAGATGCGAAGACGTTTGTGGATATGCCCCTGAGGAAAGATCCAAGTACATAGGCTACAGTATTGTAGCATTTTGTACGGCTATCAGTGCGCTTATTTTTTTCCACGCGCTACTGTAAAGTTTGGTGTATTACCCGATCGGGTTATACAAACAAAGTCGACCAATTTGCTCGGGGTACCTATATTCGATATCGGGTTATACAAAATATCGGGGTATATACCATATACTTGCTTATTTCAGCGTAAAACAGCTTTTTAGAGCATTTGGCGCTTGGTGAATATCGGGTTATACCAAATACTAAAATTCAAAGTCGACCAATTTGCTCGGGTTATATTCGATATCGGGTTATATTCGACATCGGGTTATACACCAAACTTTACAGTACATTATGTACGTAAATTTGTGCATCAGATGTAACGTTGGATGAATTCAATACGCTGTTTCCGGAAAGTGAGCCGGTGGAAAGCTTGGACAACGCCACTCTTAACAAATTTCTGCTGGATCACTTCGACCCACCTGGAACCGAGCTGGATCGCTGCGTCTCAAAAGACTGGCAAGCGTCGCCTTCCAAATTGGCTGTCATCAAAGATAAGGATTACAACCGATGGGCTCATCACTTGAACAAACTATGGACTGACCACTGCAAACAGGTACCTACCTACCTTACCTACCCCACATCTATGCATACTGTATGCACTCTTAAAAAGCAGATTCGATTGTGTAACGTACGGTTTGTACCCTACTGAATTGTTCACGCAGCTCTTTACAGATGAAGGCAAGCGTAAGCGAGAATCAAGCGAAAACGACGCTGATCTATGTGGAACATCCGTTCATTGTACCCGGGGGCAGATTCAGGGAATTCTATTATTGGGACACTTACTGGACAATCAAGGGTCTCCTGGTATCTGAAATGTACAACACCACCAAAGACATGCTGATGAATTTGATCTCTTTGGTAGATAGGTGAGTGAAACCACAGTTTTTCGTTGACAGTCACATTACTTCGATCAGTACAATTCATTCACTAAGGGCAAGGACAAGGTGGCCCCGGGGTCTTGAGTCATGATGACCAACTGAAACATCAAAAGTCACAAGATCACCCAGAGCCGACGAATTATTACGTTACTGTGTTTTGGGGGCAGCCTGGGTGAACTCGTGACTTTGATGTTTCATTGACTAATCATGACCCGGGGCCCCCTTGCGTACGATCACCAGGATTGTAACTCAATTGCTGCAGGTACGGGTTTGTGCCAAACGGAGGCCGAGTTTACTACCTGAAGCGATCTCAGCCGCCCTTCCTCATTCCCATGGTGTACGAGTACTTTCGAGCCACGCATGACACGGAGTTTATTCGCCAAATTCTGTCATCCTTGGACAAGGAATTGCAGTTCTGGAAGAATAATCGAGCTGTCAGCGTGACCGACGATGACGGCGAAACGCATACGCTTTATCAGTACAATACGCCGAGCAACGTGCCAAGACCGGAGTCCTTTCGACAAGACGTGCACACGGTCGGCGAGTTTAATAATACAGGTAGGGAACCATGGGGGTAAATCCAGCCGTTTTTGTAATATGGGTAGAACAAACCCGGCAACCTATACCTATGTATACAGAATTGCCACCAGTTCTAAGTGGCCGGGTTTTACCCCATGAAACCCGACATACTACTGTGCATATCGTATCCTTGTATCAAGAATAATATAAGCTAACAAGAATGAAACACTTCACGCTAAAAAACGATTGAACCCTGACGCATTTTGACTCGATTACAATAGTCGATTATTACAATAGTCGATGATTACAATAGTCGAACGATGATTAGAATAGTCGATGATTACAATGAACGATCGTTGATTGTAATCATCGATGATTACAATCAACGAAAGTGCATTACAATCGATCCCTCTATTCTAAGCAAGGTTTTGTCTATAGCGAAATCCTCTAAAACAATGTACTTTCGTGCATTAGAATCAACGTTCCTTTATTACAATAGCTTTTAGTGCAAAAGAATACACTTTCATGCATTAGAATACACGTTCCATGAAATAAATAAAGCATGCATTGTAATGCACTTTCATTGATTGTAATCATCGATGATTACAATCATCGAACGTTGATTAGAATAGAGGGATCGATTGTAATGCACTTTCGTTGATTGTAATCATCGATGATTACAATCAACGATCGTTCATTGTAATCATCGACTATTCTAATCATCGTTCGACTATTGTAATCATCGACTATTGTAATAATCGACTATTGTAATCGAGTCAAAATGCGTCAGGGTTCAGTCGTTTTTTAGCGTGAAGTGTTTCATTCTTGTTAGCTTATATTATTCTTGTTGTATTGCCCGAGCTTTTGTATGCCCACCGAAAGTGGCGTTGGTCTTGTTTGTATTTTGCCCTGCAAGGCTGCGCCCTTTACAGTATTGCAGAACAAGTAACGTAGGTATGCTATAGTGGTCGGCATTGTATGCAAAAATTATTTTGTATTGTATTGTATTTGTATCCCTCCATATTGTATTGTTATTGTATTGTATCTGCAACATGGGGCCCGTTTTGTTTTGTTTTTGTATATTGTATTGTATGTTCACAAGAGTGCAAATGAGCAATATTTTGTCCAAAAATATTATGAAAATCTAAATTTTTCTTCAAGATGTAGTGGTTGCAGTTACTGACCACTGCTGGAAAGTCGTTTTCAAGCATTTTTGACATAAAGCTCACTTTAGACATTGAAAAAATGTTGCAGATAACCTGTGCGAGAGGTCAAAATGGCCTTTGCAACATACAAAATCGTACAATATGTTGCACTGCCCATATTGTATTGTATTGTATTTTGTATCACAGGTGGGAAATGATTTTGTTTTGTATTGTATTGTATACAATATGATTTTTTGGCATACAAAATCGCCCGGTTTTGTTTTTGTATATAGTTTGTGCCGACCACTAGATGCTATGCATGAACTTTTTCACTTGAAGAGAAGAAACGGGAAGTGTGGCGAGATTTGGCGTCTGCGGCGGAGAGTGGCTGGGATTTCAGCACTCGATGGCAGACGAATCCGAAACTGCTGTCCACGATTCGAACACGGGAAATCGTACCTATCGATCTAAACGCGATCATCTGCTGGAATATGGACATTTTACAATATCTCTACGAGAAAACTGGTACGTTAGGCAGTAGGTATATCTACTGAATTGAGATAGGGATTTATACCCAAAAATATATACATACGTATCTCTCTAGCTGGTTTTGGAGGAAGTTGGTACGTACAACAACACATTCGCCCAAATTATTTGGGATACTGTATTTCGGTATAGGAGCTCTATCGTTTCACTATGCCGAATGGGTTGAAAAAATATTGTTTCTGTCTACGTTAGGCTTTATTTAGGCTTTCAAATTACTTGACACTTTACTGCTCTGTAACACCTACTGAATTAGTGTGAATGGACTGTGCAGGTCAATCTGAGAAGTCGAAACAGCTGGAAGAGGAGCGGGCTGTGTTCCGACGGAGTCTGGTGCGCGTTTTCTACAACTACACCCTCGGCGCTTGGTTCGACTGGGATCTTTCGATCGGTGGTCAGAACACCGCCGTCTTCCCCAGTGTCGCCGTCCCACTGTTCACGGGGTGCTACCAACTGCTCGCCACCTTTAAACCCTTCGACCTCTTCCGCTATCTTGACGTAAGTAAGGCGCTTTTTTCTTATTCGGCGTATCGTGTCGCAAAGAAGAATTTTATAGACGCGCCGGTCGGTACCCTCCGGTACTTTTCCTAATTTATTGCTACGGACGTGCGCAAATGTATAGCTAAAAAGTGCCACGTATTCATGTCGTGCTAGTCCGCGCATTTTTTTAAAAAAGAAATCCGGAATCTTGTCGTACCCTGGCGGAGTTCCGACATCTCTGGTCGAAAGCGGAGAACAGTGGGACTTTCCCAATGGATGGCCTCCACTCAACCACATGATTATTGAAGGCTTACGGAAGAGCTATCATCCGCTGATGCAGGAAGCCGCCTACCAACTGGCGAGAAAGTGGCTGGAAGGAAACTATCATGTGTTCAAGGAGACGGGTTACATGTTCGAAAAGGTGCATTACCGTAGCAGATAGGGTACTGTGGGGGTAAACCCGGACACCTAAGCTTTTTTGAACTTGCCGCTTGTAGCAAAATGCTGAACATGGTAGCACATTTGAAAGAGAAGAGTTCAGGGAATCGATTGGTAAAATGCTTGTCTCAATCGGTCGTATGGTTCCTGAGATATGCTAGGTGTCCGGGTTTACCCCTGTGTCCGGGTTTACCCCACAGTACCCTACTTATTTTTTGGGTAGCGGAAGAAAATCGGACGTAAAGTCTGAACACTGGCTTAAAGTGACGAAAAATTGCTGAGTGTCTTACTTTGCTTCCTTTCCGATTTTCCCGTGCTACCCTGTACATCCGTACAACACCACAACACGACGAAGCACGACCTACCGTACGACCTAGCTACGCACTTCGTTCGTACGTATTCGTGCGTAGGTAGCCTACATACATACTTCGTACATATTTTCTACGTACCTTAGCTACTGAAATATGCAACTGTCCAAATTTATGTCAAATTATGTACTGCTATTTTCCAAATTTCTGTCATCTGTCAAACGTAATTCGGGCAGCTGTCATTTTGGAACTTTTACAGTATGACGTGACTCTGAAGCGAATGAAACCGGGAAAAGGCGGGGAATATCCGGTGCAGACAGGATTCGGGTGGACCAACGGAGTTGTACTGGATCTCTTGTACACATACGGTGCGCGCCTTATTGCTCCAATTCCAATGACCAGTGGCGCCTTATCCTTATTCATTCCCAGTATGGCACTTGGCCATTGGCTACTGATTGCAATACTAGCGCATCACATACTGGCGCACAATGAAGCATGATCATAGACTATTAGGTAGGTAGATCCTGCCCTTCATACGAGTAACCTGAGATTGCATGTGTTGAGCGCATTATTGTTTTGGTTTATGAATTTCTCTATGTATGTATGAGCACACCACACATACATGCATACGTAAATAAATACATACGCAAACACAATAGCATACCAGGCTACTATAGGTATACAAATTGATTGATAGGTACCGCGTACTCTAGGCTCTACGTAGTACTATAGTCTGGCCAATAGCAGTTGGCACCTGGACTCAAGGCGAGTTGCGTAGTTTGCATGTACTTCTGATAACAAAATTTTAGCTCCTAGGCCCAGAACCTCAACACCTTTCCCCCGAAAAAAAAACCTAAAAAAAAAAATAAAAAATAATCCCACACAAAAACAAAAAAAAAAAAAAAAATAGTGAAAGTACACGAAGCGTGGACAGAAATCCGCATTTGTAAATCTATTTTACGCAATGCGCCTTGAGTTCAGGTGCCAACTGCTATTGGCCAGACTATAGTACTAGTGATCATGTACTATGCTAATAATGACAATTGATCAGTGTCTTGTTCTAATCTAGGATGCAAACGCGTATGCATAATTTTTTGAGCATTCAGCCATATTCTGTAAGTAAAAAGAACTGCTGAAGCTGATAACTTACGTCACAAGGCGGCGTCTTATTCGCTGCAATTAGGAACAGCGCCGCTCATCAAACTCCATGAAGCCGAAATAGCAGCAGATCATATTGTTATACCATGAAACGAAACCTCTATCGTCATACGTACGTACGTAACGTACCCTATAGCCTATGTAGCGTCCAGTGTTCATCGCAAATTGTCGCATGAAACGAAGCGACTTGCTTGCGTCATTCCCTTATTTTGTCGTCGCTTCATTTATCAGCCAGAACATGAATAAGTATGCTTCCAATAAGACCCACTGGAATCATAAGTTTTCTGAAGTATGTAGCTCTACCATAGCTGCCACTTCAATACTCCTGGGTGCAATCCAATTCCAATCCCTACGTACTTTTGGAAAAGTTACGAAAAGCAAAGCGTGTGTAGGCTACTTTGAGCCATTTTTATCCGCATTAATGATAATTGCGTAGGTTACTGTAACATACGTGTACGAATGTATAATTTTAGTCAAGCAGGCTGCCAAATAACAACAACAAAACAGACGATCGCACAAATTAAATCTCCTATTCACCGGTAATAAATATTTTAATTGGAAAGGTTGTTTTCGCTTTTGCGGCATTGGAATTTGGAACCGGAAATGACTGACAGGCGAAAGCAAAAACAGGAACTTTCTTTCTAGGGTACGCTCGTGCGTGCAGTGCATGTCAAGTGAGTCCAATTACCGTACCCGTACGTCGCCCATTTTCGCAAAATAATTTGCTATGGAGAAAAACAATACGCCGGTGGCACTCAAAGAGGACAAACTTACGAAGGCATATCATTGTACGTATGTTACGTACGTACGTACGTACTTATTGTACCTGTACATTCCTAACAGTATGTAATGTACGTACCGTTATACGTATCATATTCGGATTAGTGTACATGGTCATGCGCTTTCGTTGGGTAACCATGGGGAGAGTTCCCTAATGACTTCTAGCGGGCTAAGGCAGAATAGGAAAATTCAATCAATTTGAAGAGAGCCGCCCATCTCTCTCCGTCTCTCTAATGTCGCATCCACATCCACGTCGAAGACATGCGCTCGGGCGTATGTAACATACGCTCGACGTGTAAAAGACATGGATGCGCCGAGCGCATTTTCTTCCAATGTGAATGAGCCATGAATCAGGCTCCGAATCGACCGCGGAGCTCCGCGAAACCGTATCGATTCGCGTACATACACATGCACACTTAGTCGCTGTGGCTGAAACCCCAAGCCACACGACTGACTACTAGTACTACGTACTAAGCAGAAAAGCAGCAGCGTGTATATGCACATGCATACGTACACAGATATTATGCATATGCGACAGAGGAAGTAGGCCCGCCGCGGGTGCACTGAAGGAGAAGCTGCCTCACCGAATAAGAGAAAAGATTGCGTTAGTGCTGTAGTCGTGTATGTATGTTCCTGTATGTACTACATGAACATGCCCATGTACATACTACTTTCTTGTGTCGCAGCGCTGCCTCCAGCTAATAGTTGCTGAGCTAGCTTCCAATACATGCCTTGCGTAGCGCTACAAACCGCTGAAGAAAGGGAGTGCGTTCCGACCGTGAGTTAAGCTGCAGAGTCCCTCACTCTGCCAGCGAGCAAAAGCGAACCGAAAGAGGAACCGGCAGTAGTCGAAGCTGTATATACGAAGCTCTTTTCCATACCCAGCTTACGCTTCGAAAGGCAGGCATGGCGCAATTTTGAGGAAGAGAGACGGCGGTTTTGGCGACGCGTCACTCAATTTTGCCTTCGCTCTTCGCTCTTCCTCTGTGTAAATCTCGCGCTACATACTGCAGTGGTCTCTATGCGTCCGCCTGCAACCAACGCATCATTCACTCAGCTGGCGACTTCATTAGAAAAGGATGAAGCTGAATGAAGCGACTCCCGCCCGCGTCCCTGCGAGCCCAAGTTAGGTCAGTAGCACAGTAGCGAGTTAAAGCTGACTGACTGACTGTCGTTCACGTAGCAACTGGGTAAAAAATGGCTGCACCGCCCAGCTTTTTATCAACCAACGAAGCACTTTTCCTCGACGACGGATTGAGTTGCCCGCTCATCTCTGCCTGTCCCCACTGAATCAAACGCTAACTACAGAAGAGCGGGCGGATTGGCTACGATATCGCTGAAAAGTGCGAACGAACGAAACTGATTTTATCCCCCAACTTTTTTCGGGATCTGAATGGTGCTTTCTTCCGACGCGGGAACTGATCCGAATCTGACTACAACGACACCACCGCTAACAAAAACCATGGGAGCTGCTCTTTCTTTTATCCAAAACAATTGCGACGAGTCGCTCATGACCATGAACAATAATAACCATCATCATCATCATCATCATCACATCGGACAACTGTGCACAATCGGAGAGGCCGGGCGATATCAATGTAACCATCACTACACCCACGATAACAATAACTACAACCATAACAACAACTACAATTCCTACAACCACCAGCATCGCCACCGCAATTCCTTTGATGATGTGGTGACGGATGAGAAAGCGACGAAGCTCACCAACCACAGACATCATCACCGCTCTCGACCGCAAGAAAACCGCCGACCCACCTCCCTGCTGACAGCCAAGGAGCTATTCCTGAACAACGCAAACGCGAACAACAATCACCATACGGCCGTAAACCAGATGACAATGGTGAACAACCGACCGAAGAAGCATCAGTCCATGTTCATAGGCGGCTTGAGCTGGAAAAGGCTCACCGGAAATACCAAGAAAACGGATACCAGTGCAGATAATCTTCACGCCGCCGCCATGAACAACCAAGAAAACCCACTAAGAAACAGCTGCATCGCGATCATTGGAACGAATGAAGGTACTACAGTGCCCACCAGAGGGCTTTCCACTGCAAATCATCAGCAGTACATACCCACCAGCAATGACAGTACAACCGGTGGCAGAGAAAAAGAGCACGAGGACAACAACAACAATAACAATAATCAACCGGTGGATACTTTGACGTCGTCCAACACGGCGACAAAGGCGCTGTCAAAATCTGCGACGACGGTGACACTGGACAATAATCAGAACTACAAGAAGCTGTACAACAACGCGGCGCACTCTCGACCAGTGAGCGGGACGGCGGGGGAGTTAACGACGGACATGATCGCCGGAGTCACGATTCCGAATCTGCACAGCATCCGAGAGGATTTGCGACGCGAATTGCGTCTCAGTTGCAAGCAGGATTTCATGAACAACAACTTCGTGTCGCCGCCGGGTCCCAAAGCGAAAACGCCGCTGTCGCCCACGCATCACCCGCATCCGCCGAGCTTGGCCCTGCTGACCAGCGAGCAGCGAAGTCGGCCGGACTCGGTTCGCATGATCGCCACAGGAAGCTCCTTTCTCGACTGCAAACTGTTGTCGGCGAAAGCGGCGGCTCAAGCCGTGGCGGCCGCGACCCAGACGTCCACGGGCGCCACGCTCGGCTGTCGAAGCGGCTTAAACGGGATGAGCGGAGGAGGCGGCCGGAAGACCGTGATTCAGGCGTCCACCAGCGAACTGCTGCGCTGTCTGGGCGAGTTTCTGGCGCTGAAATGCGGCCACCTGGCGGCCTTTGAGCCGGCGGACGCCGTGATGTGGCTGCGGACGGTGGACCGGAGTTTGCTGCTGCAGGGCTGGCAGGACATCGCGTTCATCAATCCGGCCAACCTGGTCTTCGTCTACATGCTGGTGCGGGAGTGCGTGACGCCGGAGACGGCACGATCGGAGCAGGAGCTGCAGAGCGTGGTGCTCACCTGTCTCTACCTCTCCTACTCATACATGGGCAACGAGATCTCCTATCCGCTCAAGCCCTTCCTGGTGGAACAGAGCAGGGAGCGCTTCTGGGACCGCTGCGTCAGCATCATCAACGCTCACAGCGCCGCCATGCTGCGCATCAACGCCAGTCCGAGCTTCTTCACCAAGGTTTTCACGCAGCTCAAAGCCTACTCCTCGCTGAGCAAAGACAGTTGCCCGAACGACGGCCTTTGACGCTCTGAATCGAGGACAGGTGACCCACCCAGCGAGGCAGTTTGTTTTCTTCGCAGGACAAGTGGTGAAACAGCAATGTATGTGATGTGTACAACACAAAATACTATGTAATGCGTACAAACATACAGTACATGCTGTACGTGTGTGCATGAGGAAACCGTACAAGCTTCGTTTTTTCTGCTCAACTTGGATTTGGACGGTATGGAATCTTCAAGCGTCTAGTCGGCTTCTGAACTTTCGTTTGTCGGCGTCAATGATCAGGGTCGCCCACAACAAAAATCCGCTGTATTGAACATAAGAACGAATGTATTATCCGCTGTCACAACGAAATGCGTAATATTACATATACACACACAAATATTATTTCGTGATTGCAGTTTATCAGTGTGCCTGATGGGAAAGTTCTACAACTTCATGTAGGAATATTGTATGTATATATGGTATTACGTTTGTATGTTTATTCCGATTCACTTTACATATGTTTTACTGCATGATTGTTTGCATTGTAGCGCTTCCAAAATCATAGTGATTGACAAGGTCGCTGTTAAAGTTGCCAATTTCAAATATGGTATTCGCCCTAGTACAAGATTGGTAGAGATCTGTTCTGTAGTTGTGTAAAACACCGAAATAAAACATCGAGGATCAACTTCAACTTTACATTTCAAAATAAACATGACCATTTTGACATAAAATAGTAGCGTTACCGTACACTTCTTGAGGAATTTTTTTGCACAAATATCTTGGTTTTGAGTTTTGACAAGTTGACAGTCTTCCTATCTATCTACTTGTGTACTGCACCGGCTGGTAACAGAGGTCAGAAAATAAGCTTATTTGATGTCAATTTCTTGCCGACACGGATTACCTTGATTAATAATGCATGTGCGCATGTGTTTTGTCGCGATTGATAAAAGAAAAAAGGTGCGTCGTCGTCGTCGGTTGGACTTGTGACATGATTCTCGTGATAAAATGGCGACAACAACAAGCACAACTAGCTTCCTCCCTTATGCCATACGTACGTACGTACTACAGTACATACTTACATACATTACTGCGTGTGCACACGGCCTACTGTATTTGGCAAATTTTTGTCTGATATTCAATGCATGCTTTTTGCTCTTATTCCGTCAGTCATTCATGACAAGACGCTTTCCGCCTTCGTCAGAAAGGCAAATCAACTTTGCCGGCGGCATAAGACATTGGTGACTGTCGGCTGCTGCTAACAAGTGATTCGATCTTTTCCTCTCCCCTGCCATTGCAGCTCAGCTTTCAGTACAATCACACAGCTAAGAAGTACGACCGGACCGGGAAACTGTGTGAGGAAATAAATTCACCGGGGCTACCGTTACAATCGCATCTACCGTACAATATTGTAGTTTGTGTAATATGTACGTACGTAATTATTCATGCACTCTTGTACGACAATTTGGCAATGTACGTACCTAGAGGCCTTCTGTACGTGTGTGTACGTAGCTCGCCTATAGGAGAAGTAAAGACTCCGGCTGAAAAAGGAGAAAAGGGACTCATTCGACGAAGAGGCAAGATTGCTGGTTTAGCTTTGAGGCCGCAGCTAACACAGAAAGCAGAGAGAAGAAAATTGGAAATTTTAGTACATGAGTTTCGCATTGATTTTGAAAAGCTGAAGCAAAGGCGGAGTTGTGGGTATCTATACAGTATGTATGCATGCATGCGCGGTGGAGCAAAAGAGGGAGATTAGATAAAAATTTTCTCGGAAAAAGGACTATGGGATTTGCCTTTTCGTGACTCATCCCTCCCAGGCCTTCCTCCGTTATCACAATGTATGCATACGCATGGCAATGATAAATAATACTACCGCATAGAGAATTAGGAGAACCAAGTCAGAGACGTGCTTATGTACAGTGTGTATTGACTGTGCACATGACAAATTCGATACTTCGAACTTCAAGCAAAAGTGGAACTTGGGGGAAGTTTATGTTCTGCTTGTAGGCTGATAGAACTGGGTGTTCGTTTGCGCTTCTGATACAACTAAACGACCGAGAGCCAGAAAAGGATGGAAGCTTCGCCTCGCTCATCCGTTCGTCTTTTTGCCCGCCTTGTATGTAGAATACATACAGCAGAAAAATTGGATTAAAGCTTTTTCTCAATCGGATCCTGATTAGTCAAAGCCGGGCGCGCGGTCTCCTATTCGTCGCTGCTGCTGTGTGTCATCTCTGCAAAGTATCTGCCGGAAACAGAATCAGCATCTGCGCTTTTGCATCGCCTCTGCCGCAAGAAAAACAGTCCGAAGTTCGTCCGCAGTCAAACACAAACAGTTCCCCCGGCCCAGACCCCAGACACGGCTCAGAGGCTTTCAACGCAAATCAGTGCGCACCAGCCTCTTTCTGTATGGATCGACGAAAAGATGCGCACACTACCGTATGCCTTTCCTTCCTTCTCCTTTGCCTCCTCCGCCACTATTCCGTTCTTTTCCTCTCTCTATTCATAAAGGATATGCTCCAGGGAGGTACGGAAAAGGCAACAGCCGACCGTTTATGGAAGGAGCCACACGTACCGTATGAAGGATACTGTGGGGGTAAACCCGGACACCTACATAGTAGGCATATCTCAGCAACCATAAGACCGATTGAGACACGTAATTCTACCAATCAATGCCTTGAACCCTCCTCTTTCAAATGAGCTACCATGTTTATCATTTGCTGAAGCGGAAAGTTCAGAAACGCTTAGGTGTCCGGGTTTACCCCAAGGTACCCTACTATGGGGCTCTTTCCGCCATGCTTTTCCTTCCCCTTTCGCAGTTTGTTTACGACCGCGGAAGCTAATATCAGTCCGACAGACGAAGCAGGGTAGAATATCAGTTTCCTTTGCACATACAGTATTTGAGTCACAGCCGGTCAGTTAGCCGTCGGCTTATTCGTAGTGGTGGTGGTGGTGGGAGAAAAACATGGCGCGGACAAATGGACAGTGGCTACTAATTTCGGGCGACGGGCGCGTCTTGATTAGCTCTTGAAAAGCTAAGTGCGTCTGACAGCTAGACCACCAACTGGACCTGGGACGACGTCTTGATATTGATCTTGCGCGAATAAGTAGACGATGGCGAGCAGGGGAAAAATAAAGCAATCATCCGCAGATTTGCAGCCGTCAGCAGAAGCAGGGGGAAATCAGCGCAGATGTTGCAAAATGTCGTTTCTGATAACCGCTTACCTATAGTTACATACTAATAAATACTACACTTTGGCTGCAGTCACGCCGGCTCAAACACATGCTATAAGTTTCACACCTGCACCATGCACTGTATCGTGTATTTAGATGTCGAAACCATGAACGAAACGTGAAGACAAGTAGCAATCGTTTTTTTCTTTCAATCTGTGTATCTCTGTACTCGTATGGAGTCGGAGATTACTGGTTGCTTCCACACAAGTTCCCTTCCAGCAATCGAGCGCAGTACTTCGAATTCAATCGTCCGTGTCTGGCCACCGCGCATAAGATATCCGTCCTTACATGGTTTTGTCCGTCTAAACCATGATCAGATCAGCATGTCAGATCAAACAATACGTACACATACATACTAGGTACCGTATTTTTGGGTGTGCTTGTGTTGTGCTATATAAAAATCGAGAGGTCTGATAGAGGGTCATACATCAGGGATATACGGACATGAGGGGGACATACACAGGGACAAAATATATATTTTTGAGAGCTGTAGACGCATATTTTGCCAATAGGGGGACATACCGTACACCCAAAAATATGGAACAACATGCATAGGCTCGCTGGGTAGGCTAGGCGATATTGATGACGTGACGAGGACGACATGCATCCTACTCGTACGTACGTACCAATGACATATTCGACTACAGCTGGAATGGTTCCCTTGTCAAAGCATGTGATCTTGTGAAACGCCGTGAAAAACCGAAAGTTGGTCAGATAATCCCTGCTTTTCATAACAGTGGTGCAGTTGTCAGTATGATCCACCAAGTCGAATTTTCTACAAAATTGATATACAGTACATAGGCTACATACATAGTACATATACATCATTCCCGCAATGCTGAGACACTTGTGTAGTAAGTAGTACGTATATAACGTACACAAATTTTTGTAATGGGCTTCCATCGATCCACTGGAAGGAGTTTTGTGGATTGCCAAGCGTTGTAACTCCGATGAACGCGCCATCAGCAATAGAAGTATAGCGGCCAAGCTTCACTGCAATCCACCACTACGAACAACAGAAATGAACAGCTTTCACTCAGGCTGTCAATTTTAACTCTCTCCGATATGGGCTGGCCTACTAGGACCGCGGTCCGACCGATTTTCTCTTTTTTTCCGCCGGCTCTTCCATTCGAATCCGGTGACTGCAGTCCGACCATATTCGGATCGGAGGGAGACCGTAGTCGGACCGCAATCGGACCGTGGTCGGACCGCAGCAGTCGGACGAAGAAACTGTACATGTACTACACCTCCATCCAAGCCCCAAATCTCACCAAATCTAGCATGTTGCGCATGACGACCAACTGTTCACCCCTGGCCACTGCATGACAAAGCGATTCGCTCCAGGATTCGTGAGAATCCCGAACGAACTTGTAGCATCTGTCCTTCCGTGGGCCGAAGCTGAAACCAGGTGGGCAACCCACCACCGACCAAGGCGGATGAGGACTGTCAGCTACTCCACCTTCCTGTTCAAATCGCGTTCTGTCGCGGACTGCTGCAAAGCAGAATTACTGTGCTTGTAAGTAATGATTCGTGTACTGCAGGTGACCCAGAAACACCCCCTCTCGTGTATAACCCCACGAGGTGGGATTACATACATACCCTACATTTATAGAGTACAAAATTTGTAGTCTCAAATGAACTAAAAATGGTCAAACAACACGTTTTCCACTTTCAACCGACCCAAATAAGAAGTAATGATAGTGTCGAAAATAAATAAAATATCCCCTAAATCGCCAATTTTTTTACAATACGTACTGTAACCGTTTCACCGTTGTAACCGTTTCACCGTTTCGTACTGTAACCGTTTTTTTCATTACAGTACGTACTGTAACCGTTATCCCATTTTACTTGGCAATACGTATGGTGTCACGTCACGACTGTGACCTACTGTAAAGTTTGGTGTACTACCCGATCGGGTTATACAAACAAAGTCGACCAATTTGCTCGGGGTATACTCGATATCGGGTAATGCAAAATATCGGGGTATATACCAAACTTGCTTATTTCAGCGTATAACGGCTTTTTGAAGCATTTGGCGCGTGGTGATTATCGGGATATACAAAATACTAAAATTCAAAGTCGACCAATTTGCTCGGGTTATATTCGATATCGGGTTATATTCGATATCGGGTTATACACCAAAGTTTACAGTACCCTGGTATTGGCACACGACGTAGAAGCTGTCGTACTGACTGTCGATATTGTCGCAGTCCAACCAGGCGATACAGTAATCCGGATGTTCCGATTGATAAGGCGTGGTGATAACGAAGCCGCAGTGACCGTTCGGGTTCACCTGTTGACTTTGCGTATCCCATGGGGCAAAATCCGACGAAGTGCATGTTCTACTGAGAAACAGCAAGAGCTTTGTTTATATTGGGGCGCTGCACACGTGAGCTCCGAATTGTCGGAGAATTCTCAATTCTGAATTCTCAATTTGAATTTTGAAGCACTGTATGCTTCAAAATGTAAAATCTCCGAGTTCCCACCGAACTCGCTCCGTTTTTCCAAGCGTGCGTGTGAACAGCTGAGTTTGTATGTTTACTTACTGTAATGCCTCGTTTACAACCCCTCTCGAATATAACCCCCCCCCCCCCCTCGTATATAACCCCCCTAATCGGTCACTAAGCTCATTTGCCCTCGTTTATAACCCCCTATCACAAACCGCAAACGACAGGAAAAATCAATGCTTTTTGCATAGAAAACGTGAAGAAAACGCTGTTTTGCTGCGATTTGCTGCAAAAACAGTGCATCTGACAGCTTTTCCTACACTTTCTACCTGACGAACAAAATTATGTCTCCTTGAAAAGGTTACTTTTTGGCAATTTCTGAGATGTTATGCGTCAGTTTTCCCCAGGTATCAGGTTATTGCCTCAGAAAACACCCCAAATAAAATCAAAAATGAGCTCAGGAGGTGAAAAAACTCCGTATCGGGCGCTGTTGGAAAAAAGCCCTCGAATGCCCCCTCTTGTATAACCCCCCTCGTATATAGCCCCCCTAATCGGCCACTAACGTTTTATTAACCCCCGGGGGTTATAAACGCGGCATTACAGTACTTTGAGACGTGTGAGCAACCGACTTTCGTTTCGGTTACCGAAGTCACTCCGAACTCAGTTCAAATTCGCTCGGAACTTTCTCGAAGCTCACGTGTGTAGCGGGGCCATGAAGAACACATACCAAGTGCATACAATGCCTGCCTACTATGGCATAGGCGTGGAGCCATCCATCCATGCTCTCGGCATTCCGTCCTCTCTTGACAGACCCACCGTAAACATCGTCGGATCGTACGTTTGGCTGTACGGTTTTAAAATAGCGTCCTACGAACAGCCTTATCAAAGAGCCACAAATGCAATTTGAGCGGCGTGATAAGATAAGCAACTTCATACCCTGCATATTATTGTTGCAGATTGTAGTACATAGTAGTACCATTTCATGCCTTTGATTTGTGGCTAAGATGAGCGGATAAGCATCCTCGTTTACTACTGCGCAGTGCTGAATGGCAGAGTTCCAGCCGCCAAACTCGGGTAAGCTAATCACCTTGTAACAGCCCAACCCATTGTCAGCAAATGGTGACCATCCATTGGAACACTCCTCCTGTGCACCTGAAGCATTCTTCCAATCCAATAAGGTACCTCCTAGTACCTAGGTTATACACAGGTTATAGGATACTATGGGGTAAACCCGGCCATGGGAAAATCCGACCGCCTAAGCTTTAGGGCTGCATATCTCAGGAACCAATGGACCGATTGAGACAAGTAGGATACCAATCGATTCCTTGAACTCTCCTCTTTCAAATGAACTAATTGGCATGTCATTTGCTGAAACATCAAGCTTACGGGTTCACGTTTTTCAACAGAAGGTCGAAAATGACCAAACTTTAGACGTTGCGCAAAAACACCCTGTATGTTATAAATGAACACCCGGTATGTGGGGGGTAAGGGGACATGGTACCCGACCCCCAGGCGAAGTTTCAACCAGTTCGCCCCACTGGTACTTTTTTTTTTTTTGGCGAGACCGTACCCCACAGGGTCGGCTGTAGGTGAAACCCACCTAGTCTCCTCCGAACCTTTAACAACGCCCGTTATGGTGGGCCAGTCCAGTGCCACAAGGCACGACCAACAATGGCCCGAACCAGGGAAGGGCCTGGCACGAAGCCGAACAGCCATCAGCGACCACTGGTCGGGGTGTGCAGACCCGAAGGAAAGCACTGGTGCCTTTAGAAGCCAGCGAGCGGGCGCACCATACTGCCGCTGGGGTTGCCAGTCGCTTTAATCCCACCTGGCGAGAGTGGGAACTCATGACGCAGAGGACGGCAGATCGGACGCACCCCGTCTTACCGCCTGCGCCACGAGCGCGACTCCCCACTGGTACTGGAGATACTATGGCAAAAAACAATTTCAGTACTTAGTGGGGTAAACCCGGCCACCTAACTCCTGTACTAAAGTATAGGGTAAACCCGGCCACCTCATCAGCGCAAACTACTGCCATCCTAAACGGCTGCCATATCAGCGCGCAATCAATTAGGAAAGTGCGTTCAGCTAATCTAACAATATTTTCTTGTGTTTTCTCAAGGGAAGAGACGTTCCTGCAAATTTTTAAAAATTCTTTGGGTGGCCGGGTTTACCCCCCAGTACTGAAAGATTAGTTGACAGCAAAGTAGCCCATTCACACCATTTTTTACCTACCTAAACTATCTAGCTGACTAATTGGTAGCTGCTGTCCATGGTAATTGCTTATGCTTCTTGTCTAACACGCCACACTGATAAAACATAGCCTGGGCAGTCTCAAATTGGACAAAATCATGGGTGGCCGGGTTTACCCCCAGTATTAAAAGATGAGCTGTCAATAGAGTAGTCTTGATTCATGTCCTTCATGCATCGGAAGAAATTTTTTAATTTGTTACTTTTGTAACTACTGGCGTTGGGAATAAGCTTGGCTTCCATCTTGAAAAAAACTGCCGTAAAAATTTTGCTTGGCCAGCCTAAAAACGGCTTATATCTTAGGGGGCCGGGTTTACCCCCCACGGCTCGTGTTTTAGCAACAGACAAAATTGACCATATAACTCTCTAAAGACGTTCAGCAGTGGAGTCAAACTTGGCACGTTTAACTAAGGCCTAACCACGTATATTATGCCATGTGATTTGTTTTGGTTCAGGCATTGGTTCCTGAGAACTGCTTGGGGGGGCCGGGTTTACCCCATACTACCCTACTAAATTTGGCCTCCTCTCCACACGTACCCTAGTCAGCCAGTTAGATACACTTTCATTATCATGTGGTAAATGTAAGGTAGGCTATACGTAGGCATAACCCTATATGGTAAATATCATATCATAGGCAAACATGGACCAGTTGCGTTGTCGCGATTGGGTTGATCGATCGATACCGATCTCGTGGTATGTAGTATGGATCGGTGCCTGCGGGGTCGTCGACGTCATTCCGGTATCTCTTCTTCTTTCCACCCGCTCCTTTTCCGCCCCCAGACATGACTGAACGTTGACATACACGTCGGCACCGATCCAAACTTACACTAAATATCGCAGGGTCGTTATCTATCGACCAACCCCATCGCGTCAACTCAACTGGTCCATAGGACATCCAACTGGAATTTACCTGCACAAACGAGGCAAAGTAATACGCCCAGTAAGCGGAACTGCCCACGTGCCACCATCATACGATGAGGCAGTTTCCTGCTTGACTAATCGGCATAAAGCCAAAGAATATGCAACCAAGCACGTTTGGACGAAACACATTTGACTTCTGCACAGCCAGCCGTGTGAACTTTCTACATGTGACAGCCAAAAGAAGCGTAGCATCTGACAAAAGATAGATAAGCAATTAGCCGCTAAATTGCAAGCTGTATGCGATCATGTGATGTGGGTGGATGACGGAGGATAAAGTTTAATGTACAGAACACTAAAAAGAATACCAAACGCTGTAATATGTAGGTATAATAGCAATAGCGTACAAAAATTCGGTCGAACGAGTAAGATAAAAGATACGGTCAAGCATATTCAGGAGCCGTACGAGGACACACGATGTAGAACGAAGAATAATTTGCACAAAACGAATCAAAATTCTCAAACGGAACTGCGTGAATGTATTACGATTACCGCATACATATATATTACATTACATTGTCGTCCCCAATTTAGATACGCTAAACAGTAAAAACAGTACAGTACACATAAATAATCGTTACAGTAGAAACACACCATCTTAAATCTACAGGTAATCAAACACGGATGAACGTAGCATTGCCTTATTGGCCCGTGCAAGAATCAATCAAAGAACAGCATTTGTACACATACAGAATAGATAAAATAAAACGTGCACAAGCGATGATCTGTGGCAGGATTTTCTGACTGCGCTTATTCTTTCTTTTCTGCACACTCGACACCTCTCTATGTAGCATCCCGGAAGCACAATGAATGTACGTATAGCTACTGCTGGTGAGTGAGCTGCTTGGGACCCAGGACGTTCGCCCTTCTTTCCTCCGCCGCAGTAGTCGCACCTTTCTGCTTTCTGCGAGCGTCTGGCGGCGTATTCTCCACAGTGAACGCTACCGCCGCTTTCCTGAAGCTCTGAATCGGCGACGCAATCGGCATACGGGCCTGAAACTACACGCATTCGTACATACCAAGAATACATAATGGGGTTTAGCGGTAGGAGAAGGATGGTTGACCTACATTAGTGTCAACAAAAAACCGGCCGTAGCTGGCTCAATTTCACCCCAATAATTTTTATTGGTTTTTCAAAAACCCAATCCAGGGAGGATCACACACATAACTCCTACCTAACCTACCTGAGCCGCGTGTTTCTTCTTGTCCGAGTCCGTGTTATGTTCACCCTCCTTTCTTCCCTTCAGAAATCCCCCGACTCCCTTCCAGAAGCCCGGCTTCTTCTTCTTGGCGCTCGAGTTTTCCGACTGCTGATCCAGTTCATCCGCGGTCACCGAGTAGTTCGGGTCGTACTTGAGTCGCTGCTCGTCTACCGGCTTGTCCTGCGTTTCGATCGGATAGGAACTCTTCAGATGCGCCGGTTGACGCTAAAGTCAGAAAGAAAGAAGAAATAAAATCGAGTCTATAAGGCTAAAAGTCAGAAAGGAAAAATGATATCGAGCCTAAGGCTAAAAGTCAGAATGAAAGGAGAAATAAAAGCGAGTATATGGACTAGTTGCGCCAAGAATTATTATGGATGGCCGCGGGCTGACGTGACCCATCTGTATTTACACTATGTGCATTTTTTGATGGGTAAGCTGGAAGGAAAAAATGCACTGAAAGTGTAATAGAGGGGTTAGCTCGCGAGCACCCACAATTCTTAGCGCAACTGGTCCATATGGCGGGAAATGTGCGTGAATCGCCGAGAAATTCAATGTGCTACTATTTCACGCAAACCAAATTCGGGACATGCGTTACCTCGAGCTAGCGGACCATAGTGCCCTACACACGTGATGACGTGAGTAAACTCACGAGCACATACAGTGAGTGCATATGGTGAATTCACCAGGAATTTACTCACCACGTGTGCAGCCGAGCGCACTGCTGTGCTGGCCGGGACTCGACTCGAACCCAGGTCCCTCCTTTCACGCGCAAGCACTCTACCAACTGAGTCACACAGGGGAATGACCAAAATCGTACAAGATCCTTCCTTTATACATACTACTTACCTTGTTGAAGGCGACGATCTCCTCCACCCGGTCTTTGTTCCAGCTCTGCACGTGGTATTCCTGGCTTCGCCCCGCCAGACTGGACGGACTCAGGCGACTCACCAGCTGAGTCGGACTCAGACGACCACCGCGCGACTGTCGAGCCTCCGAACTGAAAAGTACGGGAAGTGTTAATGGCCCGCTACAGACGTGCTCCGAGTTCGCTCCGAGTTTGGAATGACTTCGTTTTGAACCGAAACGAACGTCAATGGCTCACACGACTTCGAATCACAAACTCGGTTGTTCACACGCACGTTCCGAAAACGGAGCGAGTTCGGAGCGAACTCGGTGCTTTTGCATGTTGAAGCATAGTCGGGCTCCGAATTCGGAGCGAATTCAAAGTTCACGTCTGTAGCGCCACAGTGACTGTACCAGATTTTCACGGAAAGGCCAATTCATTTTAATTCACATCGGAGACACGCGCTGGGCGTATTTACGTCGACGTGTCCATGGCTCACACACACGCAAAGGCATGGACAGCCATGGATGCGCTCCGCGTGTACGTACATCATGCCTGCGGCTGCCGATCTGTATGTACTACTCTACTGTACATATGTAAGCCATTCTTTTGAAATGCGCAGCGCGTAGCTGCCTATGTACAGTACTGTACGTAGGGTACTGTGGGATATGGGGTAAACCCCGGCCACCTTGGACCAAAGACCGCTCTTTCTACGTATCTGGGCGACTCCACCAATAACACCGGCCGGGTTTACCCCACGCTACCCTAAAAAAGCAGTGCCCACCTTCTTCTTTCTTTCCCTTACCTCGACATATGCGGGTACTCGAAGGTGCCGTCTTTCCCCAAGCGTTCCTCCACTCCTCCGCTCCACTCCTTCTTAAACTCGTCCACCTGCTGCTGCGACTGTGATCCCCATTCAACTCCACCTCCCCTCTTCGATCTGCGCAAAGAGCCGGAAGGCGTCAGCGGCACCTTAAACCCTCCTCCGTCTTCCAGGGCGCTGCCAGGGTGCAGAAGAATGGCCGGGCCGCCGCTCACTTCCCCTGCTGTCGCTGTCACTACAGGAGGTGGAGCCATGACCACCACTTCGCGTTTCACCACTTGCCGTTGCTGTCCTCCCGCCGCCAAGCACTTGGCCGGATGGACAGCCGTTTCCTCCAACACGTCAGCTTCGTCTTCGCCGTTGTCTGCAAATAACAGTGCCAGCAACTGAGGGGAGCTTCATAAAGTACGTCACGCAGAAATAAGGGGGGGGGGGTGGGAGGTGTGACGTTAGCGTGACGATGGGTTAGCGTGATGAGGGGGGAAAGGGTCACACGGAGGAATTTCAGCGTGACGCACTCCATGAAGCTCCCCTAAACACGGAAATAGCGCACAGCCTGATTTCTTTTATCTACAGTACACTTGCACGGTTGAACGGTTTTCCAATTTGCTCCATCCAACGTGTACCGAACTTATTGACCGGTACATAACCCCATTCAAAAGTAAGAGGTTCTGCATAAAAACTATCAAGGGAGGAGGGGCTATGCAGTGAGGGTATGTATGCATTAGCGCTGGGGAATGCAATACGGTACCCAACTCACAATATACAAGGGTTACAAGTGTACATACATACTATACATACATAGTTTCTGGTGCATGAGATCTCCGTATCCAGACGCCGTACTGCTGGCTGTACGCGCACTGATTCCGCTCTCGCGTCGCTGCATACCCTGAAGACTGGGACAGTCGATACTGGCGAGCGACACTAGAAAAAACATACACAAAATGCAAGATACGACTATAAAGTACGATTCCTTATTTATGCATGGGCATTTGTCACAAGAACAATACTAGGAATAAATACAGAGCTTTCGTACTACATATCACAATTTACTAACTTTTATATCGAAACCTACTTTGTATTCTTGCTGCCCATATGTAAGTGTTATTTACGGTACCTATTACTACAATTACGTACCAAGAGGGCATAAAATGGGCCTGTTACCTTTGTCCAGGGTCCTCGTCTTCAGTTGCGCCACTTCTTCCTTGCTGCACTTGAGTTCTGCTTCTACCTCTCGCAGTCTCAGCTGAGATTCGTCCAATTGTCCTTCCAGAGATCGATGATCCTTCTCTTTTTCCGACACCAGCATGCGAAGCTCAGCCGCCTACAGAAATGAGCATTGAAAGGTGTTCATTCATTCATGTCGTGCGTACGTATACAGTACATACGCCTACATGCTACAAAGAAAGTCGTACTAATAAAGATAGGTACAGCACAGATGTATCAAAATAATCCTTGTGTGCTCTGCTATCTAGTGGTCGTATATATTGCTGCCTGCGATTCCCCTTTGCCTCTGCAAAAGGTGGGCCCAAATTACCCCGGAATATCTTACATACTTGGGCTTTCATCGCTTCCAGTTCCGTTCTCGTTCCGTTCAACTCGATAGCGGCCTCGGCGCGAGACAGGTCCAGTTCCTGCTGCTTTTGCTGGAAGCACTGCTTGAGTTCGTCTCGGGAATTGACCGTCTCTTTGTACTTCTGCAAAATAAAATCAAGCAATGTGACGCAAAGCCGTGTGACGTGCCGCCGCCTTCCGTATGGCGATAGCCGTGCCCCGAAAAGGGGGAGAGAAATAGGACCGAACAGGAATCGAATCCGCTACTCTGGTCACAGCTGTGGACTTTTAGGCAGACGACCACGTGCCGGTCCAAGGACAGAACGCTAAACTCGCCTTACATACCTAGAACAACCTTACGTACACCACTGGCCTCGGACGCTATTGCCTTACGTAGAAAGAACGTAACAACAACCGTGTCACATAGGGTACTGTGGGGTACACCCGGACACGGGGCTAAACCCGGACACCTCGTATATCTCAGCACCATACGACCGATTGAGACAAGTATTCTACCAATATCGATTCCTTGAACTCTCCTCTTTCAAATGAGCTACCAAGTTCATCATTTGCTGAAGCGGCAAGTTCAGAGACAAGCTTTGGTGTCCGCGTTAACCCCACAGTACCATACATAACATAACAACCGTATCACATACAGATACGTACCTTTCTGAGCCCGGCCAACTCCTCTCTCAGCTGCGTTCGCTCCAGTTCCGCCGTCACTCGCGCCGCTTCCGCCAGGGAGTGCCGTGCCGTCAGTTCCTGCACCCTCCCATTCTCCCGCTCCAGCCGCTCGGACATCCGCGCAGCTTCCGCCACCAATTCCGCCGTCTCCTCCTTCACTCGCTCCAGCTCCATGGCGGTCGACGCGTGCAGCAATTCCAGCGCGTCCTTCGCTGCGCGCGTCTGCTCCAGCTCGACGGCGCTGTGCTCCAGCCGCCGGGCCAGATCTTCCATCTCCCACTGCACGTCCGCCGCCTCGCGGTTCGCCGCCGCTACCTCCATCTGCTGCCGACGTACCTACACACGCACACACAGTGGCCCGCTACAGACGTGCTCAGAGTTTGCTCCGAGGAGCCTCCGAGTTCGGAGCTAAACTCGGTGGTTCACACGTCTCCGAGTTTCAAACTCGGCAGTTCACACGTACGTTTGGAAAAACGGAGCGAGTTCGGAGCAAACTCGGAGGATTTACATGTTGAAGCATAGGCAGGGCTCCGAATTTCGGAGCGAATTCGGAGTTCACGTCTGAAGCGCACCAGTAGCACGCTTCACACGTGGTGAGTAAACTCCGGTGAGTTTGAACTTCGAGTTTCATCTTGCGTGTAGAGCATTCTCACTTGCTCCCAAGCGCGAAATTTTTCTCACCACATGTTCACACGTGGTGCGTTTCAAACTCACGGTGAATTCACCGGCATCCCTATGCTTCATCACATAGTTATGGGAATTCCCCGGGAGTTTACTCACCTCGTCTGTAGCGCACTAGTAATTACAGACAGACACGTGCAAGTACGAGGATACTCGAGGCCCATAGCCAGTGAGCACTGCCCGTGTTCTTTCTTTCCTTCTTTACCTCCGTTTTCTTGAGCTCCAAGTCGCTCTGCAACGACTGCACAATACTCTTCAGCTGGTCCTGTTCTACGCACAATCGCTCCAATTGCGTTTTCGCCTCCGTTACCGCCGCGGACAATCTCCCATTCTGCATTAGAAACAGGTAAAAACATTCACATTCTTTGTACGTACTTTCAGTTCCGTACCGTACACCCATCATTGTACGTACATGACATGTACATAAATGTCCACGAAAGATACGTGTAGCACATAAGAAACACTTTGAAAGCGGAAATGCTCAGTGATGAGCTTCAGACGTGCTCCGTCCGAGCGAGTTCGTTCCGGGAGGCTCCGAATTCGGCGCTAAACTCGGTTGTTCACACGTCTCCGAGTTACAAAATCGGCAGTTCATACGCACGTTCCGAAAAACGGAAGCGAGTTCGATGCAAACTCGGAGATTTTACATGTTGAAGCATAGTCAGGGCTCCGAATTCAAAGCGAATTCGGAGTTCACGTCTGAAGCGCACCAGTGACAACTACCGTTACCTCTTCTCCTGACTGCGCCAGTTGTGTCTCTGTGCGCGCCACTTTAGCCACTACGTTTGCCAGCTCAGTCTCCGTTTCAACCTGCTTCTCCTCTGCGCGTGTCAGCTGCTCAATCTCAAATATACAGACAGACAGAGTATGCACGTCATGCACCGTCCGATCTGTAGCTAAAGTTATAGAGTAGCATATAGGGTACTATGATGGGGTAAACCCGGGGCCATGGGAAAACCCGACCACCTAAGTTTCAGGGATGCATATCTCAGCGGCCAATGAAACTATTGAGACAAATAGGATATCAATCGATTTCTTGAACTCTCCTCATTCAAACGAGCTATATTTTGGATCATCATGTGCTGAAGCAGCGAGTTTAAAGGCGCTTAGGTGGCCGGGTTTACCCCACACGCACATTGCACCCTATGTGGGGCAAAACGCCCATGGGAACAATCATGGGCGGCTTTGCCCCTACACCACCCCAGTCACACATGCTGGACCTATTTTCGTCGATAAAAGTTCTTACCATCTCCCGCTGCATGGTAGTGTGCGCTTGTTGTGCCTCTTCCAGTTCCGATTGCACACGCGCCGCTCTCTCCTTCTGCTTCTCCAATTCAGCGTTGAGCGCGATAGACTGCTCACGCTGCGCATCCCGCTGGTCTTGAAGCTCCGTGAATTGCAACATCAGCCGGCCAGCCTACGTATCAAGAAACATACGTAACATCGCAACTTAGAAGTACTCGCTGAGCTGACCAGCTAATAGAAACGCGTTGTTGATTGCTATCCCCCACTTGCGTTAAAGACTTTTTTGGGTGGTTGCAAGAAGGTGGCCCCGCGGAAATTAGTGCAAGTTTGTAGTCTGGCCAGTAAAAGTTCGCCATGGCATTCAAGGCGCGTTGCGTAACATAGATTCACAAATGCGGATATCTGTCCGTGCTTCGTGTACTCCTGTTTAGCAGAAGTACACACGAACTCCACAGTACGACGACTTGAGTCCCATAGCGAACTCTCTCTGGCCAGACTATTGATCGGTGCGTATTTCAGTCATGGGAGCGGCAAAGGAACGAGCAAACAAAAGAAAAGAACACAAACGACGTCGACTACCAATCACGTTGTTAGCACCAGATCTCAACTTACAAATTTCCGCGGGGTCACCCGAAAGTCTTAACGCAAGCAGCGTAATAGCAAATAACAACCTGTGCTTTTACCGTGTCCTTGGCAGTAGTAAGTTTGGTTTCCGTCTCGCTCAGTCGACTCTGCGTATCCTGCAGCTGAATGGTCAGGTGCTCTTCTTGACGCATGAGTTCCTCATTCTACACATACACGCACATCATCTGTATGCAGGCGACTGCCGCCCTCAAAGTATGCAAATCCCTCACCTATTTGCAGTATGGAGGGGAGGGGGAATTCGGACACTAAGCTTTTCTCGCTTTCTAGATCGTGATCAAAAAGTAACTACATAGGAAGACCAAGAACTGACAAGCCAGCATGAAAAAGATGATCCATTTTTCATAACGGATTATCGCAACGCAGTATCAATGATCGCAAGTCGCTCAGCTAGCTCGGTTGACAATAGCTAGGTAGGTGTCCAGCTTTCCGTCACCCGTACATACATACACTCCATTACAAATGAAACATACAGATACAAAACTGTTCCCCTCCTCACCCTTCTTTCGCCATTCTGCAGATCTGTTTCCATCTTGTTCAGTCGCGCTTCCATCTCTTCCTTTGCAGCTTCCAGTTCCGCTTGAGCTTCATTGAGACTGAACTGCGTCTCTTCCAGTTGTTTCTGCAACCCGTCGCGTTCAGTCTCCAGTGCTTGAGCGCTAGATTTCCACTCCTCCAGCTACAAAAAAAACAAATATGTAGGGTAGTATGGGGTAAAACCGGCCATGGGGTACACCCGGCCACCTAAGCTCCTGTGAAGTGCTGTTTCAGCAAATGACGAGAGTTCAAGCAAATCGACTGACATAATATTTGCTTCAATCGGTCCATTAGATGCTGAGATACACAGCCCAGAAACTTTAGGTGGCAGGATTTTCCCATGGCCGGGTTTAACACATACATACATACAAAGTATACAAGTATTGCGACTTAAAAATTCTCTTCCCTCTCTCTCATAGATCAGACAGCAATGGACGGTGTGTATAAATGTACTTACAGTATACGTACGTACAATAGTACGAGAGTTGTCCAGCAAGAGTTTTGTTTCTGGACCCTTATTCGTGCTGCGAAAATTAGAAAAGCATATTCGCGGCTCCTTCTCAGCGTTTCACTTAATCGCATTCTAATCGCGTTTCACGTAATCGTTCGCGTACATGTTGCTTGCGCAGCACAAACAACCGTAACTTTCGCTGAATAGACAATTAGCTACCACGAAGCTCCCACAAAAGTCGTACACCCTGGGTCGGTGTGGACAGTTTGAATAGGAGTACCTAGTTTGAAAAAATCCGGGCGCTGTCTATGCGCCGCGTGCAAAGTGCGGAGCGCGCGCGCGTAGACAGTTGCGAAACGCGCGCAATTATAGTCCGCTCCTTTCGCAACTGTCTACGCGCACGCGCGCCGCACTCACGCGCGGCGCATAGACAGCGACCGGATTTTTTCAAACTGTCCACACCGACCCAGGGTGTACGACTTTTGTGGGAGCTTGAGGGTCTACCTATACCAATTCACGTAGCATACCGTGTATGTACAGTACATACCTGAGCCAGTGCGTTGGCGTGTCGCTCCCGTCCCTCAACCAACTCACTCTCCAAATGACGATTGTTGGCGGTGAGTGAAGCGATGGAGGACTGAAGTTCTGCCACCTGCGAATACGTAACAAGCCGTGGTGGATCTGGATGGATGAATATGTATGAAGGGTACAATGGGGTGAACCCGGCCATGGGAAAATCCGGCAACCTAGTTTCAGGGCTGCATATCTCAGCAACCAATGGACCGATTGAGATAAATAGGATACCAATCGATTCCCTGAACTCTCCTCTCTCAAATGAGCTATTTGGTTCGTCGTTTGCTGAAAAAGCACGTTCAAAGAAGCTAACGTGGCCGGGTTCACCCCATGGCCGGGTTTACTCCGTACCCTCCATCATACACATACAGGTACAATAGGTATGTCTGTCCAGCGATAGTAGTTGCCTTTTGGCCTTTGCCCGTGCTGCGCAATGTAGGAATTCATTCACAGATATTTCTCCGTCCCCGTGTTTCACGTGCTCCTATTGTGCAGGAGGAGTACGTAGAGGCAAAAGCTCAGGGACAACCAGCTGGACAGACTATGGACTGTGTCCCAAACGCATTGCACAAGAACTGGTCCATAGCGCACAATAACGTTTCCTCACTTGAGCATCAGAAGCGGCGAGTTTGGTCGAATATTCCCCCAGACGCATGTGCAACTCAGACTGCACCTGTTCAGCAGCCGCGCGCACCTTGCATAGCAGCTCAGTCTGCAAAGATAAACAGCATCAACCATGCACACATCTGTTACACAATACACACAGCTACGTGCACAAGCGTATAATCCACCAGGTCACGACCATCCAAAACATCAAAGTCACAAGCTCACCAAGGCAGAGGCTGTTTCCTTTCCACAACACAGTTAAAGTACAAATTATAATTCTGGGACCCATGCATTATTTATCTCGAGAACTACGCGACGTAGAGCAAAGCGGTCAAAACTTCCACGGATAACTTTAGCTCGCCTCTCCAATAAAAAAAACCGTTTGATTCTATCTGCTCTCAGTGTCGAGATCTCGCCGATTTCCTTCAGTACTAAAATCGGCAAATTGGGCGTGGACCATTGGACAATTCTAAACCTCGCAAATGCCCGAAAAATCAGAAGTGGTAGAAATATGCATACATGATGAAAACAATAAAAATGGGCATCGGGCGTACAGGGTCGTGGGGTGTCGTGGTTTGCGTGGTTTAGCGTCTGCCAAATGGTGACACGATTTCAGTGCTGAAGGAAATCGGCGAGATCTCGACACTGAGAGCAGATAGAATCAAACGGTTTTTTTTATTGGAGAGGCGAGCTAAAGTTATCCGTGGAAGTTTTGACCGCTTTGCTTTACGTCGCGTAGTTCTCGAGATAAATAATGCATGGGTCCCAGAATTATAATTTGTACTTTAGTAAGGAAGAAATTCGTCGTCTCTGGGTGAACTCGTGACTCCGATGTTTCGCCTGGTCATAGTGTGTCCTAGCTGAAGTAGCGAATAAGCACGGCACCTGTCAGGTAGGTGTACGCGCGCAAATTACCCTTACCATCGTCGTCTCCGTTTCCATTTTCGCTCGCGTCTCTTGTTCCAGATGCGCTGTGGCCTGTGCCACTTCTGATCGTACACCCGTCAACGCAGTTTCGAGCTCGCCGATCCTCAGTTGCTGGCTCGAACTGTCCTCCTGTAGCTGTGCCAATTCCTGCAGCAGGCCATTCTCCTGAAAACGGCAGCTCAATCTCAATCTCAAGCACTACGACGACAGCAGAGTGGCATTTTACATTATAGGTAGGGCACTGTGGGGTAAACCCGGCCATGGGGTAAATTCGGTCACATAAGCTTCCTTTAGCTTGCTATTTCAACAAATGATGAACCAACTGTTGCTCATTTGAAAGAGGAGAGTTCAAGGAATCGCTTGATATCATACTTGTCTCAATCCGTACACTGGCTGCTGTAATATGCAGCCCTGAAACTAAGGTGGCTGGATTTTCCCATGGCCGGGTTTACCCCATAGAATAGTTACCCTATTCTTACTCTGACAGTCAACTCCTGCACTTGACGCGAGAGCTGGTCGGATTCAGTGGTCGCTTTTTCGAGTTGTTCAGATAGCGAGTCTTTTTCCGACTTCACATCAGTCAACTCGAGGTCCAGCTGGCTTATCTGTACGTACACAAGAAACACCATCACGACAGTGAAAATGAGATGGGCTCAAGTCTCATTCACAGTAGAGGGAGATACGCTCGGCGCACGCTGTGCGACTGAGGTTATCCAGGTGTGTAGTTCAAGGGTTTAGGTCGCTCGCCTGGAACGCGAGAGATCCAGGGATCGATTCCCTGGCAAATTTTTCCCCTTCCTGGTTTCATCAGTCCATTCGAATATTAGGCTCACAGTAACAAACAAGTCGCACTGAACAACGCATGTTTACCCGAGAGGTGGCATCTGTCAGCCTCGCGGCTTCTGTCTCCAAAGCCACCTCGAGCTCCCTTCTGCCCTTCTCGAAGTTGGAACACGCTTCCTCATGCTCAGTCTGCACCTCTCTCAACTTGTATTCTACTAGCTCCTTAGCCTCGCCAAGCTCTTCAATCTAACAAACCACAAAACAGTACGTTACGTATACACACAGATTGCTTATTTGTGCCAATATGGCCACAGCCGGCCCCCGGGGGAATCGAACCCGCTATGACCCAAAGTCATCAAGAACAGAAGTACGCTAGTGCCAGCTGGAGGGAAGAAGGGAGAAGCGTGGGAAAACCATTCCATACGTACGCAGGTGGTTATCATGGGGGCAAACCCGGCCGGTATTACGGTGTTGTAAACCCGGTTACCCACGTACAAAGAACGCCTTTTAGTACTAAGCGGCCGGGTTTACCCCATGTACGTACCCTACAGGCAAACACATACTGTATGTACATACTTTGGTTATGGTGGGGCAAACCCGGCCACCCAAGTTGAATGAAGCCTTTTAGGTACCCGGGTCTACCCCATGGTCGGGTGTACTCCATGTACGTGCCCTACGCCTACCTACAGGTACACATACGACATACCATCATCTTACATACTTTGAGCGAGGCCTGACGCCCCTCCTCTTGTCTCTCGGCCACCTCGTTGGCCAGCTGGTCGTACACTTGGCGCAGTTCCACCTCTTTCTGCTCGAGTTGCTGGCTGAGAGTCGCGCAATTCTCCTCTTGCTTCCTCACTTCCTCCTTCAGTTCCCCGGTGAGTTTGAGTTGCTCGCCGTATTTTGTCTTCCCTTCCTCAACCAGCAGCACCAGTCTCTCTTCCTGCAACACAAACGTACGGCGGGTATGCAGATATTAGTATGGTATGCATGGCATGGGGTGGGGTATGGAATGTTAGGACAAGAGTGTAGCCCCATATTGGGAGAGCAAACAAAAAATCTCCACTGCACTCCCATGCATAGCCTACAGGCAACCTGAAGCAACCTATGTTATGTAAAAGCTAGTCAAAACCTTTCCTACTTACGCTACTATGCCTGGACCGCTCAATTTTCGAGGCAAGGAATATATGAAATGAAGCTAGTGAAATAAATGCCTTCTTACCGTTTCCTTTAGCTTCGCTTCGTGCGCTTCCCTCTCTTTCTGTAGTCGCTCTGTCAACAGGTCCAATTCTGTCTTCTTCTCCACCAAACGCATATTCAGCTGTTCCACAGTGCTCTCCATCCTACGCACTTTCTATAAAGACAACGTGTGCATTCTCCATACGCGTACATACATACGTACACACATACATATAACATAATGGTAGTGCGGTGCAAATTGGGGCCGGTTGTGGTGTAATTTGGGCCACCTCTACCACTGGGCGAGCCGGGAAATCCCAGCAACCTGATAGTAGAGCGATAATGACACACACACACCGTCTGATATCCTGGATATTGGTGCGCTTCAGACGTGCTCCGAGTTTGCTCCGAGCGAGTTCGCTCCTAGTTTGGAATGACTTCGTGTCGAACCGAAACGAACGTCAATTACTCGTACTGTACGTCATCGAATTACAAACTCTGCAGTTCACACGCACGTTTGGAAAAACGGAGCGAGTTCGGTGCGAACTCGCAGCTTTTACATGTTTAAGCATAGTCAGGGCTCCGAATTCGGAGTGCACGTCTGAAGCGCACCATTGACACCTCATTTTTCTTCCTTCTCAACAGGAAACAGGTTGGGGTGGCCCGAATTACCCCACCCCGCGCACTGTTTATCATACTACACGCGTACGTACCTCGGCAGCAGCGACTCCTTCATCCTTGGCGTCGATGGCGGTTTGCAGTTGCTGTTTCAGCTTGGCGATCTCGGCCTTGTGCTTTTCTACGTCCTCCTCCCATGCTTTCTGCATCTCCATTAATTCCTTGCGTTTCTGCGCCATCTTCTGTCCCCACTGCTCTTTCTCTTTCACTAGCTTGTCGCACGTGGCGCGCACGTCACGCAGCTACAAACAAACAGCAATACACAGTAGTTAGGTTAGTAGGGTAGCACGGGGGAAGTTGGAGAGGGGTATGTTATAGTCTGGCCAATAGCAGTTGGCACTTGGACTCAAGGCGAGTTGCGTAGTTTGCATGTACTTCTGCTAAATAGGAGTACACGAAGCGTGGACAGAAATCCGCATTTGTGAATCTATTTTACGCAAGGCGCCTTGAGTCCAAGTGCCAACTGTTATTGGCCAGACTATAACCAGCTCCGTAATGCACTGGACCGCAGGGCCCGCGGGTCACTCGGAGCCGAATAAAAGCGCTGCCAGCGGAAAAGGAGAAAATTATTCATCCGACCAAAGACTGCAGGGGGCCCGCGGGTGACCCACGGGCCCTGCGGTCCAGAGCATTACGGAGTTGGTTAAACGTTTTGTGTAGCCTTTCTCGCTACTCACATACACGAGCAAGCTGTCGCAGGACGGATTATCACATTTCGCCACCAAAAACAGCCACATAAACTAATCGTAACCCAAATCCTGTGGTAGTAGCCTAGCTGAGCTTCGTGTTCCAACCTTACCCCTCGTCCGACCTTACACCATACTGTGGGGTAAACCCGGCCATATGGGGGTAAACCTGGCCACCTCGTACTGAAGACCGTTCTTTGTACGGGAGAGCGGCCGGGTTTACCCCACCAAAAAAACCGGCCGGGTCTACCCCATGAGATACCCTACTGTACTGACAAAGTACGTATCATCACTCTTCACATTTTGTCGAATGCAAAGCAGTCGTACGCCTTACGTACCTTATCCAGTTCTGCGTCCAAATTCTTCGAATGCCGCCTTTCGTCTTCCAGCTCATTTTGGACGTTCTTTTTGTCACGATTCGCCCTAACACACGAAGAGCAACATCTTCCTTAGGCACCTCAGCATGACTGTGTGTAATTTACAATAGATACACTTATCAATAGTCGGTTCATCGAGAATAAAAGTAATTTTTTTCGCGTGGAAAGCATGAAGATGTAGGGTACCATGGAGTAAACCCGGCCATGGGAAAATCCGGCTACCTAAGTTTCAGGCCTGCACCTCAGCAACCAATGGACCGATTGAGACAAGAACGTACCATATCAATCAATTCCTTGAACTCGCCTCTTTCAGATGAGCTATTTGATTCAGTTGCTAAAACAGCAAGTCCAAAGGACCTTTGGTGGCCGGGTTTACCCCACAGTACCCTATTTTCCACGATACACAACCACACGTCACATAGTACAACCTTACTCTTGTAGTTTCTGGAAGAGCTGTTCCTTTGTGTCGGGGCTCTGTACTACAGGTGCTGCGAATAAGCGCTCCTTCAGTCCTCTGTTCTCCTGCCTCGCCCTTTCCAGCTCTTTCTTGGTCTTCTTGAGTTCCTCTTCTCTCTTGTCCTCCTCCGCCTCTTTCTCTTCCAGTTGCGCGACCAGCTGTCGATTGCGCGTCTCAAGTTCCTTCGTCTTTCTCTCTTGCATTCGCAACCGAAACAGCGGAGACTCCGCCACGGCCTTCAGGGGACTGTCGGAGGCAGCGGAAGAGGTGTCACCCTGGAAAACAGCCTCGTCCCTTCTGGAAGAAAAACTGGGAGTTCTCAGGGTCGGAGTGTAGAAACGAGTGTTGGTGGGAGGAGAAGAGGCAGCAGCAGCAGATTCCATGCCGGCGGTTGGGGAAGCCGAATTGCGGGCTGAGAAATACTCTTGCCAGTTGGCGAAGCGCTCGCTCTCTGAAAGCAGACAAGAAGCGACCTTGTCCCACAAGAGCATACTCGAGAATGACAACAAAACAGCTGCAGCATAAGAAGCAGTTAAACTGAGAATGTACATACGTACGTATGCGTATCACAAGGAGTAGAGAATGGAGAAGAAAGCGGAAATGCAGTTATTTGCATTGAAGAATCGAAAATTCACATGGACAAAAGAATCCGCAGCGACAGGAAATGAATAGATAAGTTTGTAAAATTTGAACAGATTGAAAGCAAAAAATTTGGAGGATGTTTTCTTTGCAGACAGGCGGACAAGAAAAGCGTTCAGTTAGTCAGATAAAACAATCAGCAAGCGAACCTTTCCCCCTCTCTACCTCCCTCCCCTGTCCACCTCGACTTGAAAACCGGTCTCCTTCCTCTCTCCTTCCCAAAATATGACCCTGCTGCCCCTCCTCCCTTCCCTTGTCGCGCTGGCTCAAACTCACTCACAATAAACAATGTCATGTGCTTCTTTACGAACGATGAATTGTGACAACACGCCATGCAAATTTTTACGCAAGGTTTTATCAGTCTAGCGCCCCTTTGTTGCTGATATTGGATTGCATACATGCTTTACAGACCTTGCTCGTTTCATTTTTGTTTTCGCGACTCTTGCCTGTTTTCTCAGTCTTTCATTTATCTTACCGCTACTGCGTACGTAACATCAGCGCGTTATCAGTATATAAACTTACTAACCAGACCAGATATAAGCATAGCAGATGGAAGATATGAAGATAGATAGATATGATAGTAAGAAATGATACGAAGATTGAAGCAGAGAGCGTCACTGTAGGTACGTACGAACACTGCGCAAAGGAGGAATAAATAACTTATGTATACTACACGCGCTGTGCGAAATGCAAACTTACCTGGCCACTCATCCAGTGATTGGTAGAGAATCGAAGTCCATCCCTTGGCCCGCGGGTAGGCCTTCGGCTCCTTGCTGAACCACCAGAGAACGTGGGCCAGTTCCACTTCGCAGGTCATCGGCAGCGGGAACACGGAGAGGAATTCGTGTCTCATTCGCTCGTTGTTCATCACGCTTATGCAGACCAGCGCACATAGCTGTAATAAGATACAACAGAAATAAAAGCGGTAGGAATGGAACGAATCGCAAGTATGGTACTGTGGGGTAAATCCGGACGGACACCTAAGCTTTTCTGAACTTGCTGCTTCAGCAAATGATGAACATGTAGCTCATTTGAAAGACGAGAAGGAATCGATTGGTAGAATACTTACTTGACTCAATCGGTCGTATGGTTGCTGAGAGATATATACTAGGTGTCCGGGTTTACCCCCGTGTCCGGCTTTACCCCACAGTACCCTATAGCACGCACACATTCCTTGTAGGAAAACTGGTTGGTGGTAAGGAGGGGTAAACCCGGCCATGGGAAAATCCGGTCACCTAAGTTTCAGGGCTGCATTTCTCAGCAACCAATGGACCGATTTCGAGGCAAATATTATTTCAATCGATTTCTAGAACTCTCCTTTTTTCAAATGAGCTATTTGGTTCATCATTTGTTGTAAGAGCAAGTTCAAAGGAGCTTGGGTGGCCGGGTTTACCCCATGGCGATGTACTAGGCCGAAATAGAGCACACACTTTCAGAAGTTCTTCCGTTGCAGGAAGCGCTTCCCACTTGATGAAGTCAGTGAACACTGAAAAATAGTGCTTGAGAATCCACTCCCGAATGACACCAAAGCGTTCGGTAGAAGTTTTGCCCGAGTCCAGGAAATTTCTACAACAAAAAGCAACAAGCACACATTTTACGTCACATCATCCATTACTTTCCAACCCTAAATACGTAATACCAACAGGAAATTGGACCGTATTATAGTCACCGGACGACAAGCCGCACTTTTTCCCCCTCCATCCCTGGCATTTCTATACAGATAGCAAGAGTGTTGAAAAGGGTCGAAAAGCCGGCTATTCTATAAACCAGATTTACTAATGCCACCACCCCCCCAGTCTGACCAGAGAGAGAATTGGCTATAAAACGATAGAACTGCGCAGTTTGCAGCGCTCGTGACTGCGCAGTTTGTATGTATATTTGCAGAATGGAAGTACGCGAATCATGGACAGAAATCCGCATTTGTCTTTCTATTTTACGCAAGACGACTAGAGTTTCATCAAGCGAACTCTCTTGGCCACACTAAACACCACAGAGTAATGGCCCATTCACATCGAGGAGACATACGCCGGGCGTACGCTCGGCGTGTCCATGGTCCACGGGCGTACGCCGAGCGCATTTCCTTCCAATGTGAATGAGCCATAGATAAAATCATGGCATGCACTGCTGCATTTATCTGAGCACCAAACACAGCTAATACCTTTTCAGTATTTCCGTCAGTTCTCTCTTGCTATGAGCCTTCTTCGCAGTTGAGTAGCGTCGGATCACAGCTTCGATCAAGCATCCGTCTTGTACGCGTGAAGGTGAAACGTCCACGTGATCACCACTTTTGCCACCCAAACCAACGGTCTGCAACAGAAACACAAACATAAGTTGAGGACCAAGCACACGTGTACTGCACGTCACCTCAGGCTAAACGGCAAGCTGTGTGTATGAATGAACCATGAAAACTTACTGAGATCCAGTACAAGAGAGCCTTTTGTTTTTCTTCATTCATCCTCGGTTGGTTACTGAGCAGTCAAACGTCAACCGGAAGTTCTTCCTCTTTCGAAATTATTTCTCATTCCTCTTGTTTGTTTCCTCCTGTGTGTTGTCGCCGCACGCATTGTTGTCGAGTTCGTTATCGTTTTCGTTTGTACTGTACGTATGTACGTATGTTATTGAGAAAATTTGAAGACGCGCCGCGCCGTTCTTTTATTACGAAAAGTCAGGTCCCGCACCGATATTGCCAAAACATAAAATATACGGTATCAAGGGGTGACAGACTCATGGCCCGTTCACAACGAACGCTGTCAATGCAGATATCGACGTTCAACGCAGATATCGACGTTCGACGCAGATATCGACGTTCGACGCAGATATCGACGTTCGACGCAGATATCGACGTTCGACGCAGATATCGACGTTCGACGCAGACATCGACGTTCGACGCAGATATCGACGTTCAACGTAGATTATGGAAATCTACGTAAATCTGTATTTTTCTCCAATAATAACGCCGGCATAGATGATGATGTTGTTTGGTAAAGTGCGCAGCCCGCTCGAGAGTTGAGATTGGCCCGCCACGCGGCGAGTCGGAGAAACAGCGCTTCAGTACTGAATTACTCTTTTCATCAAGTTGGAATGCCATAGAGACCAAATCAAGTCAAACTCCAATCATACATATTCCCCAACTTTCTTCGATCTTTTCAATGGTGAGGTCGCCGTTAACCCATCCCCAACTGGTATGGCCAAAAATGGCCATTTTTCAGCTTTTGGACAAAAGTAGGGTATTTGGAGGCCTCAGGGCAATATGCACAGAGCCAGCCAAATGCTGCCTTCTCAAATTCCACCACCAAGGGTCCAAGCTTCGCACTGATGATGTTAACTCCTTCCCCACCACACTGGCAACCTGAGAAATTGAGGAAAAACTGCCTTTTCAGATGCATTTCTACCCAAGTATGCTCCCCCAGTGCAGGCAAGCAGAGAAAATTAGAGTGCCCTACCCTAGTTTTATGCGTAGATTTCAAAAATGGATGTGGCTTTTCCGTTTTCCAATGTTTAAGGCCTAATAAACCCGATTTTCATGTGTTTCAGTATCGAAACGTACGTACTAAAAGTAATCATTCTGAAAGTCAGGTACCCTGACCTAATTTTATGCGTAGATTTCAAAAATGACCTTAGTTTTTAATTCTTTCACTTTTAAGGCCTAATACCCGATTTTTTACTCAACCGATCATAAAAATGGCATAAAATTGGGTTTATCAAGCCTTAAACGTTGGAAAATGGAAAAGCCACATCCATTTTTGAAATCTACACATAAAACTAGGCAGGGTACTAATTTCTCTGCTTGCCTGCACTGGGGAGCATACTTGGGTAGAAATGCATCTGAAAAGGCAGTTTTTCCTCAATTTCTCAGGTTGCCAGTGTGGTGGGGAAGGAGTTAACATCATCAGTGGAGTTGGACCACTCGAGAAGGCAGCATTTGGCTGGCTCGTGCATATTGTCCTTAGGCCTCCAAATACCCTACTTTTGTCCAAAAGCTGAAAAATGGCCATTTTTGGCCATACCAGTTGGGGATGGGTTAACGGCGACCTCACCATTGAAAAGATCGAAGAAAGTTGGGGAATATGTATGATTGGGGTTTGACTTGATTTGGCCTCTATGGCATTCCAACTTGATGAAAAGAGTAATTCAGTACTGAAGCGCTGTTTCTCCGACTCGCCGCGTGGCGGGCCAATCTCAACTCTCGAGCGGGCTGCGCACTTTACGTACGTACGTATTTCGATCAAGTTTTCGTCGATGTTTGCTAGTTTTTTCTGCGATCGCTAATATCTGCGTCGAACGTCGATATCTGCGTCGAACGTCGATATCTGCGTCGAACGTCGATATCTGCGTCGAACGTCGATATCTGCGTTGAACGTCGATATCTGCGTCGAACGTCGATATCTGCGTTGAACGTCGATATCTGCGTTGACGTCGATATCAGCGTTCGTTGTGAACGGGCCATCACACATAATATAGCCGCTACCTCTTTGTACCGTTTGTTCAATGTAGGCTTTTGTCGTGTTTCTTTGAAAGTTGTATTTTTTGACGGATTATCTGTCAATATTCTGATTTCGAATACCTGATCGATACCCCATTGTTTTGATATTTTTTCTGTGGGAGGTCGCTCGCCTTTTTTTAATGTCCCGATGCAAAAATTCGATCTTTATCACCTCCCCTATCGCCTCCAAACACTGAATGCCGACGCGCAGCGCGGACGACATGGACAGTTTGCAGCCGTCGCAGGCCTTGCGAAATGTCGCCCAGGCTCTGCCCCACCAAAGTCATGATGACGTAGTTGAAGAGGTAGTTGCGGCCCTTGTCCTGGATCTTGCAAGCGTGCCGCGCTCCGCTGTTCGCCAACTTCCTCAACACGTCCACCTGTGGACGAAAGGAGAATTCAGATCAAAGTGAGACTCCAAAAACATCTATAACGTATAAGGCCTACAGTAATCTTGCTCAAGGGAACAGAAGCTTATCCCAGATGGCCGCCTGGCCGCACACACCCCCTTTGCGGCCACCCTGCGGCCTTGGCTGCCCATCACCCGTCAGGTAGCCACGGTCAAGGCGGCCATCTGAGATTAAAAAGAGGTTAAGACGGTCAGATTGTCTCAAAACATTCAGCCACATACAGTGAATACGTAGCTTATTTCCATCTTGAGGACTTGATTCGGTTCCCGCACCGCTTCCACCTTCATGGCGTACTTGTCGCGCCTGCTGTTCATGTCTTCTACCATGTACACGGCCCCAAAACCACCTTCGCCCAGCTTCTTGATGATCGAGTAGCGGCCCTTCACCGAATCGCCCGGCTTCAGATTCGATGCCTCCGTCGCGTTGCTCATCCTGCCAAAAAAAGACCCTGCGAAAACCGACCAGCCAGCCGGTACCGAAAAAATACTTGACAGTGGCGCCTGTCTGCGTCTTTGGGTGACTGATAGCTCGTCAAAATGGAACATTTCCGCTTCCGCTGCGCGCTTTTTTCCATTTCCGCATCCGGTTGGATTCGTTTCTTTCGTCCGTCGACTCCCACGGCTCAGATTGGAATTATGCAGCATTGCAAAACGTACGTAATGTTGTGTGTATAGTAGTGTAATTGTGGTATACACGCGTTCGTTGTTCGTACTTCGTATACGTACATATGGTATTTCAAATACGTACTCGCAAGGGTCCCATAATTGGTACTCGTAAAAACATACGTATGTAAAAAGTTACGACAGCCATAATAAAAAAAGCCAAACAGAAACGTATCACGGCCACGATTATCTCATCAGTTCTGCCTTGGATCTGCTGCTTCCCTGCCCTGCTGCGATACCATAGCGTCCAGATGTTCATGCAGTCGCAGTTCCCAGTAGCAGTGCAAATGATAGGGTTTGTCATCGAAACTGTAGTACTTCAAATCCGGAAACGGCTTCTCACACCCGGCGCACACGAAACAGTGCAGATGCCAGTGCTTCTCCTGCACCTCCAAAGTTTCCTGGTGAATTGCTCGTGAACAGGCTGCAAAGAGCAAGAGAGAATGAACCTATAGTGCTCGTATTGTACTAATCTCTATCGCAAGTAAGTGCGGTCAAGTATACCCACACCCAGTACTCAAACGTAACACTCTATAACGTACGCTGATGATATATCTACGTACATCCCCCTTCCAATGGGACGGCCTTACATGACGCATGGCATGGTTACCGGCGCATTTGGGGCTAACTTTCTCCTCGTAACAAGCCACACAAAAGGGGTTGCCATCTTCCGCTTCTACGAACTTCCGGACGAGAGGTTCTTTGCATTCCGAGCACAAGAAGTGATCCACGTGCCACAATCGCCCCAGCGCCACGATCGCATCTTCCTTCAACGACGTTCGACAATACGCACAAACACCCTTCTCTGACGACATTGCGGGGTAAGAAAACTGAAGAAAAAATAAATAAATAAATCAACCACTCCCGACGGTG
>JASAMW010003189.1:0-35153 GCA_030247985.1 Epsilonema sp. ZAB3_2
GTTAGCCTTAGGACGCTTCAAGAATCTGGCGAGACAGCGCTTGCAACACGACGCCGATTTGCTGAAGAAATACACGGATATCATTGCGGACCAGGAAAAGAAAGGTGTGATAGAAAAGGTGCCACTCGAACGTACTGATGGTGTGCACAAGTTGCATTACATATCGCACCACCCTGTGATTACGCCGCAGAAAGAGACGACGAAGGTAAGAGTCGTACTGGATGCTTCAGCACATCTCGGTTCCTTGCCAAGCTTGAACGAGTGTATGAGCCGTGGTCCAGTGATGTTGCCAGTATTAGTAGGGGCAACTACACGTCTGCGCTTGTCTGAAATCGCATTGATAGCAGATATCGAAAAAGCATTTCTGCAAGTAGGACTACATGATGCAGACAGAGACCTCACTCGTTTCTTGTGGTTTCAAGATCCGAGCATGCCGGTGGTAGAGAATAATTTGCAAGTGTACCGTTTCTGTCGCGTACCATTTGGAGCCAAAGCCAGTCCATTCTTGTTGGCGGGCACGATCGCACATCATTTGAGCACAGTCATGGAATCTGGAACTGAGCTGGAAGGTAAAGTAGCTCAGCAGATCAAAGATAACGTGTACGTGGATAATGTGCTCTTGGGCGTGGATACGGTTGATGAAGCTTACGAGTACTACCGTATTGCCAAGCGTTTGTTCGCGTCCGCATCCATGAATCTCAGACAGTGGACGTCGAATTCCCAGGCTTTTGTCAACCTTCTGCCGCTGGAGGACCGTACGGAAGAGGGAAAGGTCCTCGGGGTAAAATGGGGAAAAGAACTGGACACTTTCTCGGTAAGCGGAAGTGAGTCTGAAAAAATCACGGACGTACACACGAAAAGAGACGTGTTGAAGGGTGCAGCTAAAGTGTACGATCCGTTCGGTTTCTTTGCTCCCATCACCTTGAAAGCGCGCGTCTTCTTCCAAAAGTTGACGACGGACAAGCAGAAGTGGGATGACAAGCTGTCGGATGAACTGAAAGCGGAATGGACAGAAATTGCCAAAGAATTGACGCCCATTAGCAAACACACTTTTCCTCGCTTTCTGGGCTTTCAGGGCGTAGGTAAACAGAAGCCTACGTATGATCTGATTGCATTTTGCGATGCATCCTCAATGGCTTACAGTGCGATGGTGATTCTCAGATGTGAGTATGAGGGTCAGGTAAAGGCCAATTTGGTGCTCGCAAAGGCCAGAGTAGCGCCGATGGGAAAGAAGCAGCTGACGGTGCCCAGGCTGGAGTTATTGGCGGCATTGATTGGTGTCAGACTGCTCGTTTTTCTGAAAAAGGAACTGGATGTGAACATACGCGATTCAGTGGTGTACAGTGATTCGATGTGTGTGTACCACTGGGTGAACAGCTCGAAAGCACTCAAAGTGTACGTAGCTAATCGCGTGAAGGAAATCAGGCAAGCTGGCGTGACGTTTCGTTTCGTCAAGGGCACAGAGAACCCGGCCGATATTGCGACACGTGGGCAACTTACGCAGCTGGATTTGGTGAGCTGCAAGCAGTGGTGGCATGGCCCAGAGTGGTGTCTGCAACCGAGGGAGACTTGGCCAACTTGGGAGGTGCCGCAGCTTACGCCTGAAATCGAAAAGGACGTGAGTGCAGAGGAGACAGGCCGTCCACGTGACGGACAGTTCACACTGGCAGCTACAGTGGATGAGATTGTGGACGTACCTACTCCGTATGGTATTGTCGTAGAGAATTTCTCCTCCTTGCAAAAGTTGCTGCATGTGACGGCGTACTGTAGTCGGTTCATCTCTGGCTTGAAGAAGCGTAGAGCGGACAGGCAGAGACAAGGACCGTACGTTCGTCCTCGCACTCGAGCGCAAAAGAAGCAGGCGAAAGAGCGAGCCAAGAAGCAGACTGAAGACGGAGATCGCAGCTTGACAGTGGCTGAAATTAGTCAAGCACAGGCCATGTGGATAAGATGGTCGCAAGCGAAATATTTCTCCTTTCAGCTGCACAATCTGAAGGAAAATCCAGGCACCAAACTGCGAACGAAACTGCAGCGAAAGTTGGGCTTACGTCTGGATGAGGACGGAGTGATTCGGTGTTACGGTCGCATGCAGAATATGATAGGCGACGAGAACCAGAAAGCACCCAAACTCCTGTCCAAAAAGAGCTGGCTCGCTAAGCTCATCGTCACGGATGCACACGAGAATCTAAAACACGCAGGCACAAAGCACACGTTGAGCAGGGTGCGGGAAGAGTTTTGGATTCCGCAGGGCCGAAGTTTGGTATGGAATCTAAGGCAGAAATGCGTGAAGTGTCGTACGTTTCACGGGGGACCCTTTCAGCTGCCTGACATGCCACAATTGCCAGCAAGCAGGGTACAGTCTCATGCCCCGTTCACACACACTGGCTTAGATTACTTCGGACCCCTGTACATCAAAATCAAATCGGGCCCAGCACAAACTGATTCGCAGAAGGTGTGGGTGTGCGTTTTCACGTGTCTTACTGTACGCGCGGTCCATTTGGAGCTTGTAGGCGATATGACCACAGAGTCATTCCTGGCCGCGTTCAGACGCTTTGTTGCACGTAGAGGAGTGCCGGATGTTCTCCTGTCAGATAACGCAACACAGTTCAAGCTAGCAAAATCGACGATGGAGAAATTGTGGGCACAGCTTGAGCATGACACAGATGTGAATTCGTACCTCACCACGAGCAAAATCACCTGGAAGTTTATCACCGAGCTGTCTCCTTGGAAAGGAGGGATCTATGAGCGAGTGGTGGGTATAGTCAAAACAGCTCTGAAAAAGGCAGTAGGAGCAATGTTGATGACTAGTGATCAGCTATCCACCGTACTCACAGAGATAGAAGCAGTGGTAAACTCGAGGCCTCTTACGTACGTCGGCGAAGATGTGAGTGATGCAGTGGAAGTACTGACGCCAGGAAAATTCCTCTCTTTGAATCCTAAAACAGGCACGCCAGTGGGAGATACGGATGTACTGGATGATCCTGAGTACTTGCCGACACGTAGCAGTGCACAGGAACTCTTGCTTACTTGGCTGAAGGGTCAGCGGCTCCTGGCGACATTTTGGGACAGGTGGAAGGAGTCGTACTTGCCGTTGCTCAGAGAGAGAGACACTCTGCAACACACACAGCCACATGCACGTACGATTCGTGAGCCAAAACCAGGTGAGATCGTACATATCAAAACGGACGCAAAAAGAGGCTCTTGGCCTCTCGCAAGAATCCAAGAATGCATACGCAGTCCGGACGGCGAGATTCGGGAAGTGAAGGTTAGACTCCCGTCTGGTAGGATTCTCGCACGTTCTCCTCGTATTCTGTATCCGCTGGAACTGTCGATGTTCCTTGGGGAGAGGCCGGGTCAAGTTTAGTTTTGAAACCCGGAAATTTTTGTTACGTATGTAAACAACACAAGCTTCTCTGGTATAGTTATGGATTCTTCCTACTGGAGATGTTGGATAAAGCTAATGGCAGTTTTAAAAAACTTGCAGGATATTTGGCTTTGTGGTACGTACGTAACAAATGCACAAGAAATACAAATATTTCGTGTAAAATCAGTGGGTAGATTAGTCTCTCTGGTAGCCAGTCGGTTTGTCATTCTTACTCTTGCGAGCGCTGACAAGATGTCGAGTGAAGATAAGAGTAAGGAAATGGAAACTTCTCCTTCGCATGAGGAATATGAAGATCTTGCGATCAATAGCGGAGAACTGAAAGAATATTTCAAAACCTTGGCCCAGGAAGTTGAGAAGGCTAAGACAGACCCTGCCGCGTTGGGGAATCTCCAATCGCTTCTGCAGGAAACGATGGAGAAGTTGCCAGGGGATGAAGATGAGGTGATGGAGGAGGAAGAGTCCGCCGATCAACCGGCCTTTCTTCGTTCATTGAAGCGTGGCAATCGGGCCGGGAAAAGGAAACAGGAAGCGATAGCTGCCAATCAGGATGAGGGACCGGGTACTTCTTATCAAGGAGGATACGGATACGCTCCCAAGAGAGGTCGCGGTCAGGGCAGTAGTGACAGAGGAGGCGATCGCGGCCGTGGTAGAGGGGGTCGAGGCGGTCGTGGCGGCAGGGGACGCCGGGGCGGCGGCATAAACATCAGTGTCTACGGCGGGAAAATCTTCATGCCGAGAGTATGAATGACAAACCCTGGTTCCCTCGGAGTGTCAGCTCCGCTGAAAGATTATGTTCGTATGTATGTATCAGAAGCAGAGCGACCGTAGCCGAGGTGTATGTATGTAAGTAATATGGTTACCGTAGTAATACATGATATTTTTCTCTTTGATTTCAGAGTTGAAAGATGGCGACTACCGGAAAGAAGAAAGGAATGGATCGGAATGTGTTGCCTACGGGCCAGTCTTGTCTTTTGGGTTGCTTGTGAATGGTTGTTGAATAAAGTATTTTATTTGTATGACTTCGTGTCTGAATTGGGCAAGCAATCAACTGGTGAATCCGTATTCTTGAAGCAACAGTCGTAATCATATGCTCAAGTTCTTGCAGCAGTATCAACTGAAGGTGTTCGTGCGCTCGCCGTCGGTCCACATGTCCAACAACGCTACACTCACTGGCAATAGGTATCTACTATAAAGGGGGTGATCTATAGCATTGCGATGAAAACCATACAACAATAACATAAAGATGCGCGCGTTTAGAGCCTTGTGCACTTTTTATTATGCCAGCTAGCAAGGAGCTAGCTAGCTGAACCTGAACACATATCAGTAGTCATAAAGCAGTATAGCTGTGAAGTGAAGCGCTGGGTGATGCCTTTAAAGCTAGCCTGAAGCTTGCCGCTACTACCCAACCCAGCTCCCTAAACTTTGCATACGTACACCATAAGAAGCCGGCGAAACACAGCTATTCGCCCTACCCAGTAGCAATAAGCAAAATATGGTACAGCATGGTCGCATTATCATGAGCAGTATTTAGCGACAAAGTCGTGCGTATTTTATGGGTAAAAACTATACACAATGCAGAATTTGAAAATAAGACCAAGAATAGATAAAGAATAATGAGAGGAGTCGAAAATTAGAGGAAAACAACAGCGACCAGAAGATAAACTATCGGGTAAGGCCAATAGCATAACCTTGCGCCAAAACGCTCTTCTGCGCTCGTTCTCACCCTATTGCGCACTTTACGGCACGCTACATAGCCAGTTAAAAGCGGGGCTGCAACCTTGCTACCCCTGCTGCACATATAGCAGAAGCTTGCTTTGTGAAAATATTATCTCAGCAGCGCCAACAGTGGAACGCGTGTTAGCTACATACATACGTACGGTATGCACATAGAATAGCAGAAGCGGCAAAGGCACCCGCAGTTTAACGAAGGGGAAAAAAGCGAGCAACGCCGTCCGTCGTCGGTGGGTCGTCAACCCAGAAAATTGCTGCTTCAAGCATCCACTAAAAACAAAAGACCCTTCAGACGCTCTTCAGCTTATCATCTAGGGTACTGTGGGGTAAACCTGGACACCTAGTATATCTCATCTCAGCAACCATACGACCGATCGAGACAAGTATTCTACCAATCGATTGATTCCTTGAACTCTCCTCTTTCAAATGAGCTACCATATTCATCATTTGCTGAAGCGGCAAGTTAAGAAAAGCTTAGGTGTCCGGGTTTACCCCACAGTACCCTACATAGTCTAGCACAACATACGATGACAATTTTACCGGCAGGCTGCATATTTGATGCGAATCGCGTACAGAAAAAAACTTTTGCGGAGGCCGTACGTAATTGTTGCCCTGGGGATGGGGGTAAGAATTGACGTCAGTCCATACTGCTCGGTGAAAAAACTTCCTACGCCACAATCCAACAAGCTTTGTTAGCAGCGGCTTCTTCCTTTGTGAAATGGCAACCTCTCGCCTAAACATCAGTTAAGCGGGCAGAAAAAACTGTGTCGTGGCGTCAAAAAATACGCAAAACTATTGGACGATGATCATCAGACTAAGGGGGACCAAAAAAAATAATTCCAAAAAAGTGAACCTTATTTATCAACTACAAAGTAATAAAGTATGATGCCGCGTTCACCAGACGTCCGTAAATCCGTCCGTCCGTCAACCCGTATACGGTTGACGTGGGGTTGGGTTGACGGACGGACGAACACGTTTTACGGGTTGACGAACGGACGGACGTACGGATTTACGGACGTCTGGTGAACGCGGCATGAGACGCTCAAAATTGAAACGCTTTGCGTTCATACGTAGGCACATAATTACGTAAAAAACTACAAGGAAAACAATAATTGCCCCAATTTTTCTGCATAATCGCTACATCGATGAGTATATGAAATTCCCAAAGCTAGGCAATACTTTTACAGCTATAGTAGGATACAACATAGAAAAATAGCAAAAACTGAGTATCGTAAAAAACGCGCCTCCTTTTCTCTTTATTTGTTTTTCTCCAGCCCATGGAAGCTGCAAAAAATAAAATCATTCATTATTCACACGGTAGCATTGCATGCCAAACGATCAGCGTTAGTCATAATGGAAAGCAAACAAAAATGTAACATTACGGACAATAATACATAAAACCCCAACAAAAAAGATAAAGTCGAATAAAATTGGCTCTAACACAGTCCAAGAATCCATAAGTAAACAATTCGACCAAGATGCCGAGAATTGACATAAATTCGCCACAAAAGGCGTTTGATATCAATTTTATTCGCCAATAAAACGATACAACAGGTAAAATGTGTCGGTTTTGTCTGCCTGCACGCACAAATAAAACAGAATTACCACACATAGGCCTAAAACCGATGATGGGGTTACTGTAGGAAAAATTCGACTCATAGGTGTTCTTGAGGGACTAAAGAGAAAACGCTGAACCCAGAGAACGACGGTAATTTCCCGAGAAAAAAATGTATTTCCAAACGAACCCATATCTTTTTGTGTTCGGCAAATAGTGCATGTTGTAATACTGCGTAGTAGCGAGAGGCCCCAAGCAAAACCCTTTATCAGGCAAAAAAGATCGGTGGAAAAACTCAACAAAAAGAACAACAAGAAAAACAAAACAGTGAAAGTACAATTGGTATAGTTTATTTCACGGAATAAGTGCCGTCGACGCCTTCAAATCTGCCCTTTTTCCTTCAGGTCATCCGTCCCTAAACCCTTTGTCTTATTTCCACTCGAAACATCAAACTCACCAGTCTCCCCAGGCTGCTCCCATAACACAGTCACGAAAAAATTTGTCGTCTCTGGGGTGAACTCGTGAGTTTGATGTTGCGGCTGGCCATAAGACGGAAAGGATTAAGGTCCGATCTGAAAAGCAAAAAGGCGAACTATACTAAACTAAACCCAGATAATTTTGTCATCTTAGGGCGACAGTAGTCAATTCTCATCCATTACCCCTTAACGACCATTCTTCTAACATGAAATAAACTATAGCGCAGTTTTCCCTGTCCCAGGCGCAGAGTGAGTGATGAACGCGGCGAACACGCATCATCCATCAGCGCGAAACATTATCGACTCTGGAAAAAGTCGACGGAACATAACAGTCATCGATCAGCCGAACTGACTTCGATCGCAACGAGCTCGAAAAAAAGAGCCGACAACAAATTGGCATCTAATGTACCTACCAGCTTTGAACGAATCGCACATCGGGAAAAATTCCAGTATGTGCTTTTTGCTTTGCAAAAACAGTGCATTGCATTCCTTTCTGTAGCTAGAAAAAAGAAATTTTAGCCAAGAAAATAAATAGATCAACAAAATAAAGTGAAGGTGAGTGAACACGGTCACAACTCGGTATGTAAACCTTGTCCGATAAAAGCGAGGGAATAGGATAGCGAGGGGTAATTCTGGCCTGGGGAGATATGGGGAAAGTCGGTCTAAGCCGCCAAAACTCGCGTTAGAACGATTCAAACGTGGTGAAATTAATAGGGTACTATGGGGCAAACACGGCTATGGGACATTCATCATTTGCTGAAGCAGCAAGTTCACGGGAGATTAGGTGGCCGGGTTTACCCCACAGCACCCTATCACGACGATATCTTGCCAAGTTTCCTAGGTTGACTGCAACTATTTACACCCAACACGAAGACTGCACTGATGGCAGAATTCCCTTGTACAGGCTGTTTAGTTTGTTATGTCACCTCGAAAATGCTAATAACTTCTGTTTTAATGAAGGGATTTCAACCAAATTTTTTTTATTAGAATTCTGAAAATTTAGGAAACAAGCACACAAAATTTCATAAATGTACATGCACTATTAACGAAGAAACAAGCGACGCCTTTTCAGGTCCTATTTTTCGAAGTGTCCGCCTCCGCTCTTCAGCACTTGTGTAGCCGTCTTCAAAACTCTGGAAAATACTCTTTTCAAGCATGTTCATAGGGATGGCGGCAATGTTCCCTCAATGTTCAGGCATTGTAAGCTGCAGAAGATTCAAACGGATGCTTGAATGGAGGGGAACAGCACACCTTCTCCTATGTGGACTTCGAAAATGGAGCGTTTTTCACGCCACTGCCGATTTTGACCCCCAATGTTTGAGGCTTCATAATTCCCTTCGTACTTTACATTCAGTCATGAAATTTTGCATGCTTGTTTCCTAAATTTTCAGGATTCTAATAAAAAAAATTTGGTTGAAATCCTTTCATTAAAACAGAAGTTATTAGCATTTTCGAGGTGACATAACAAACTAAACAGCCTGTATAACCCTACTCCAAAAAAAATTAAGGATTCACGAACCCTACCTGATTTTGAGAGTGAAGAGACGGCCAATCAGTCGACTCCTTGCTTCCCTTTTGCTCCTGACCTGCTGCGCTCACCATTACTTCACGTTCAGTCTGAAACAATAAGCAAGAATGCATAATAAAGAAACACCTCCAGAATGCAAGCCATTCAGCCCAAGTGTAGGGTAGCGCGGGGCAATTCGGGCAACAGAAAAAAGCATTCATTTTACAAGAGGGAAAATGCAATGATACTGAAATTTCTCCACAACAACCATCAAATAGGAAAAAATAATCATCAGTTTTCTCTCTTCCCAATTTGACACTTACTTCCGGGTGGCCCGAATTACCCAATGACCCCAATTGCTGCCCGCACTATCATACGCTCAGCTCAGCACACATATAATACATAAGCCGGTATTTATCACAAACAAACCCCCATTTCATTGAACTCCCAGCTAAACTACACGAGATCATCGTATAATTTTTGAACAGAAAAGAAAATCCCTCAATCCCCTCATTTTATGCGACTCATAAAACGGTGTAGCTGCACATGTGAGTGTCCGTCCATGCTACAAAATCTAGCATGCGAGAGCATGTAGGACACAGGAATGTGACAAAAAATCCAATATTTCTCTCCGTAATCTTAACAAGATTGAGTTACTACAGCACGGAATAATAGCATGAGCAGCATTGCATAAAGGCGGTACAAGCCTACTAATCTCTTTGAGCGCTTCAATATTCTGCTGAAGCTGCATAGGCTACGTAGACACATAGTAGGTACTATGGGGTTAACACGGAAATGGAAAAATCTGGCCACCTAACTGCATATCTCAGCAACCAATGGACCGACTGGGACAAGTAATACCAGTCTTTCCTTGAACTCTCCTCGTTTCAAATGAGCTATTTGGGGTTCATCATTCGCTGAAACAACAAGTTCAAAGGAGCTTACGTGGCCGGGTTTACCCCACAGTACCCTACATAGATCAAGAGCAGATACTAAACTAAACTCTATCCCATCATAATAACGCCACATATCATATCATAATACGCATACACGTAGCCTATTTCAAATAGCATCAGCGTCCATACAGTACATGAGGCGTGAACTTTCGTTGATAAGCACACATGTTACATTGACAACCATGAAACATCAGCCCAAATACAGTATCACAAATCAAAATACCCATAGAACTAGCAGTTACTACTCCAAAACAGCAGGACCAATGTTATGAACCAAAAAAATCTTGGTACAACAGGAGTCTATTACTCTCCTGAGAAAACCATACCAAATCATTGCCCTACCTCAGCAGACAGCAACATGCATATCTGTTCTCTTGTCCGTAAATTATCCCTACCGGCCTATCCTTATCTGAATTCACCATCAATTACCCTTTTCCCCTACGCCTATGATATCTGCGCTACATCAAACTGTACGGAAAACCAATAGATAGCGCGCCGCACATTATAGAAGGTAAAGACAGCACACATGCACAGGTCAAAATAGTACACTACTGTGTGGGACTGCGTACTAAGGGAAGTGGAGAGAGTCATAAAAGCATGAACATCAGAATTATGGTCACAACCTCATAAATCACGCATAAAACGAGCGAGAAATGCATCAGAAACATGGACCAAAAACGAATGGTCTAATTCCTCAGATTGTGACAGTTTTTGCGAACAATAGCAACTACCGAAATATTCACTACTTGCGTTGTGATACTGGGAGTTGTCGCAAGGTGGCACAATACCCGCTTGTTGAGATCAGTCGAAACGTCAAAGTTACGCGTTCACCCAGAGACAACGATTTATTTCCTCACTGTGTTTACGGTAGCAGCCTGGCTGAACTTGCGACTTTGATGTTTCGGCTAGTTATGACCCGAGGCCACACATTGCGACCACCCAGCGTTAGTCAACTCAAGTAGTGAATACACGCCCAGGATGAGAAGTTCCAACTAATTGTTCATATGCATGCACACGTTCTTTCTACTTTGCATGTAGGTAGGCTATTCATTTACTGAGCCGTATAACCTTCACGAACCAAAAAAACTGCCGAAAAAATTCCTGCAAAACCCATCACATTTTTCTTCGATAAAAAACCGGAATCCAATAACCTTCATTCCTATCCCTGCCAAGTATCCAATCAATCCCCATACATTACACTTTGTCATCGTCCTTTTTTGGTGTTCAAATAACCGCCAAAAACCACGAGTACACGAACGAATAGGGTACTGTGTGGCAAACCCGGACACGGGGGGGGGGGGGGGGGCGCCAAACCCGGACACCTATGGTATATCTCAGCAACAATACTACCCCGATTACCCCGTGTCCGGGTTTACCCCATAGTACCCTAAAATATTACATCCATTGCAAGAAAGGCAGTTGTGATGGTACTATGGGGGAATTCCGATCCGAAGAAAATTTTTTACCCCATCCTGTTTGGTAGCCAACAACCGAAACATCGACGTCACGAGTTCACCCAGGCTGCTCCAGTGCTCCATCACACAGCAACGACAAAATTCGTCCGTCCCTGGGTGAACTCGTGAGTTTGATGTTTCGGCTGGCCATAAGACAAGAAGGGTTGAAGGCGATCTGAGAACAAAACTATAGTACAAATTATATTTCTGGGACCCATGCATTATTTATCTCAGGATCTAGCCAACGTAGCTCAAAGCGGTTAAAAATCTCTCGATAACTTTAGCTCGCCTGGAAAATAAAAAAAACCGCATGCGTCTACGTGTCCTCTGTGTCGAGAAATCGCCAAATTCCTTAAGTACTAAAAATGTACACTTTTTTTCGATTATTCAACATAACTGAACAAGCCGCAAATACTTTTTCATTAAAAGTAGCCTATACTATGTAGAATTTGATGCAGATTTCAAAAATAGTATTGGTGTTTCAAAAAATTTAACCCCTACCCAAAAATTGTCAAAAATATACAAATTTTGCAAAATTATATACTAGGGGTTAAATTTTTTGGATCAACGATACTATTTTTTAAATCTACACCAAATTTTACATAGGATAGGCTACTTTTAATGAAAAAATTTTTGCGGCTTGTTCATTTATGCTGAATAATCGAAAAAAGTGTACCTATTTAGTACATTTTTAGTACTTAAGGAATTTGGCGATTTCTCGACACAGAGGGCACGTAGACGCATGCGGTTTTTTTTATTTTCCAGGCGAGCTAAAGTTATCGAGAGATTTTTAACCGCTTTGAGCTACGTTGGCTAGATCCTGAGATAAATAATGCATGGGTCCCAGAAATATAATTTGTACTATAGGGGACACTTGCGGACTTACAACAAACTGTAACTCAGGTAGATAAAAGATTTGCCGCCCACGAACTTTTCGCTTTCCTAAATTACCCCACACTACCCCTACGTATGTGCATTACTTCTGAATGGTAAGAACACATCTGTTCATGCAGTCCTCACGAAAATACACATCCAATAGAGCCAGGCGGGTTCCCAGGAAAGGGACACGACTAAAAACTGTCAAGTTTGTCACACTACAACAGTGTCTTAAAAGAACACGACAGGCAAGAAAGACCCGAGTGGAAATACTGTGAAACGAGAAAGGTTCGGATGAAATTTGGACGGAAATCCATGGTTTTGCACATACTTACAAAACATAATTTAATGCAAAGGGACGAATTTAAAAATTTGGGACCAAAATCTGCGTCCGAGTTATCCGAAATAATACGATCCGAACATTTGTCATCTTACAGTACTACCCCAGACCTAAGGACCAACCCGTTTTCAAGTAGGTTGAACGCGTGCACAGACCATCACTAACAACTGTCAATCTATCATACGGTGATTATCACAGACAAATTCCATGCAATGCGGAAAACAGTACCATACAGAACACATACCGTATGTACGTAATTCAGTCTGCACCCTGTATTATCTAAAACAGGGATCACACCATTACATACATACCAGGAAGTACAACATTGGCTTAGAGCGTGCAATACCTGCTGTAAGGCAATAACCATAAGACAAAAGCAAAGGATAACAAAACCAACAATGACAACAATGCCGTACACAACACATTAACCAGCAAGTTGTTGCATTATTGTCGACTGATAACGTTTAGCTTGACCTGTAAACAATGCACACAACATAGAGTGTAGAGGGGCTACTCACACTTGACAAAAGCGACAATAAAAGCGGCCTAATGTAAATGTAGTTTAACATAAAAGCCAGTAGCTGTGTACAGGTAAACAACTTCACATCTGCTGTGAAACTTACTGATAAAAAATGCTCACATGCTCAGCATAACAAACCCGTTGTTTACTACTTCCAATAGCTAAGTAACTGCCTCACTATTTATAGCCACAAATAACCGCGCCAAGCGATATTATGTCAAATCGAACAAAACATGCAAAACATACTTGCACCTAAAGTCCGGCTATCAATCGCCAAATTGCATGCAGCAGTGTGCATGTAGGAATCTATCTGATGACAGATAACTGTCACAAAAATAGAGGGAAGAAATAACAAATAAATGTCGACAACAAGCACACAAAATGCACATACTTACACACGATGGCATGGCACACCTTTCGCATTAACTAAAGGAAATGTTCCCCAACGTGTAAATACAGTACGTACATAAGTACTGTGTATTGTGTGGTATACACTCACATACAGAACGGCAATAAAACAACGTCCCCCGTTCGCCAACATAAACAAAAGTTTTCCAAAATTTCGCGAACGCAGACGAAGATAAAAAGTACTGTACACACCCAGCAATCAAATGCACATACTTAGTACGTAGATGAAAAATGGGATTACCACTCATTCACCATGTCTCCTTTTTTACTCCTACAGTACAGTAACGAAAGAATGCCAGTTTTGACTAAGTAATACAGTTAGCCTAGCAGAGAGGGGGTCTAATCCAATATTCAGCTTATCACAACAAAGCCACTCATGCTAAAACTGCCACATATCGTGCAGCGCAAACAAGCTCAGAAGTTATGGCCGTGAGGTCACCTTTGTAAGTTGAAACAAGCTTGGTGTCGTGTCCCACCTTTACCCCCAGCACTTTACCCCACACTATTCCCCCATCCTGACTTCACCCCACACTACCCACCCAATACCCCCGCCCGACATTGCCCCACACTACCCCACCCTATGCCCCCTGCCCGACCTTACCCCACACTTACCCCACCCTATTCCCCCTTCTTGACTTTACCCCACATTACCCCACCAAATGCCCCCTGCTCGACTTTGCCCCACACTACCCCACCACCCTACACATAAATCTTACCTCAACTTCCTTTCCTTTCTTTTTCCCTTCTTCCTGGCTTCTGCTTCCCATTCCTGACGTTGGCTGGCTGCTCCTAGGAAGCTGCGCGTGCTGTAGATCGGTTGAGGTTGTCGTGGGGAGAGCAGAAGAGGTAGTTTGAGGCGTGTTGACTGCTTTTATCGCAGCTTCTTCACTACCGCTTCTTTTCGCACCTTGCGTTTGTTCGGCCGTTGTGGCAGAAGGTTTCGATTCGGATTCTTTGGACTCCATTCCTGCAAAGATACAAGCCGCAAATTAGCTGTACAACAGGTATTCACGAGTTGAGTTGTCACTGAGCGTGGACTGCAAAGATCGCCCCTTTTTCTTTTCGGATCACCCCAATTTCAGGATTACAGGAAGGCGAAACATCAAAGTTACGAGTTCACCCAAGCTGCTTCATTACACAGTAACGAAAGAATTCGTCGTTCCTGGGTAAACTCGTGACTTTGATGATAATATCCAAGGCTAAATGAACGTCCAATGAAAAGGCCTGTTTCAGCTCTCAAAACGCACGCAATACTGTTGCTGCATTCACTTTTAGGTAGGCTACTGTTGAAGCCCTAAACTACCTGTATTAATTTGTACAAAATCATCTTGAATGTTTCAAAGCTCACACAAATACAGGTACGTGAGTACGTATGTGCCTAGCACTAATTGAGAAAGCTAGTGCAGAATAAAAACATATGAAAGCTCGCGCTCAGGTAATAATTAGACAAAATGTGTTCAATGCAATGTCGTCAACACACAAAAAAGCAATGGAATTCTTAGCAGCTGTGTACATGAGCGTTTTGAGCTAACAAATGCTTGGCAAAAGAGTCTCCTACACATGTTCAACGTTCATTCAATACACCAAATACCCCCATCACTCAAAACCCAATTCCAACTATGAAAACACTCCCCCATTACAAGTAAACTGTCTCCCACAAGGCTAGCTAAGAAAGCACCATACAAGTCGAAGTTCTCCAATATTGATAAGTCATAAGCTTGACATGGATATACAAACGTATGTACGTACGTACTACGTATGTGTATGTTCATGCAAAAATTGCTTCATGTTGTGGTTATGCCAAGTGAACCCAAACTCAATGAGTGACAGTTATGGCGCGTTCACCAGACGTCCGTACGGACGTACGTCCGACGTATCTATATACATGAATCGTGTACTCCTAAATACGTCGGGCGATCTGGGAGTACATGGTTCATGTATGTAGATACGTCGGACGTACGTCCGTACGGACGTCTGGTGAACGCGCCATTAGACGTGAGCTGAATGAAAAAGCGGGTTTCAAACGAGAAAGAAAGCTTTAGCTAGCTTAGCTTTAGTAGGCATAAACAGAGAATATAATGCCGTACACCAGAGTCTTATGGTTCATTTCATTTGAAAAGTGAAATCGAAGAGTTTCCAAATTTCAACTCACTCGTTCAAAATGCGTTGACAAGCATAAAAACCAGTCTTAAATAATTTTCTTGGGTAAAAGCGGAAAGGCGGAAACCATAGGCTACGAAAAAACAATAAACTATAATAAAAAGCATAGCCCCACTTGAATAAATTTAGATGCATGCTAGTAGTCAGTCAGTAGTCGTTCATCCAGTACCCAGAAAAACGACTGAAAATAGCAGCTTCAACAGGATATACCGGGGGATGAATCCACTAATCAGATAGTGGCACAATAGCCAGCCAGCCAACACAAACAAGCCATACACAGCACGCTTTATCTATGCAGTAGCAGTAGTAAGCTATGCCATATAAAATGGCACTACTATTCTATTCGCAGCAGTAGGCCATATATAGTGCAGTATGACATTTCTCCTAAACATATCAAACACCCACGTACATGCACAAAATATGTCATGTCGTGCTGGCTTGGCTTGGCTGCCCCCACAGCTTTGGGGTGAGACGTTCAGTATTGATTTTCTGACAGTATGTTTCAGTTTCGCCCACGACTTGGGTAAAGGCCGAACCCTAAAGCCCAATTCCTGAATCAAAATGATGACGCAAGCAGCAAGCTAGGCTGGGTCTAGCTGAAGCGTATTTTACGATATTATATCTACACAAACCCATTCATTTCATTCATGCAATTGGGGGCACTTGTGCCATAGTCTTCTATCTATCAAAACCAACGGTAAACGCAGCAATACAAAACCAATATCACAGTATGAGGATTGAACATTGCCAAAAGATTATGATTTGTGAGGACATTGCCTATTCTGAAACAAAGGATAAAGAGATAAGTATCACAGCTTCTTGTTGTAGGCCTGCTGCAAAATGTTGAACAGGCAACAAGACCATACTGCAACAAACATCAAAGTTGCGCAGCAAACAACAAAATTGCAATTAGCACCTAACCAGCTATATTCCAAGCCTGTTGCTTTCTAGAACACAGATCAGACAGTAAGAAACAGCTAGCTTGTCGATGTAAATTTCAATATGCCAATTGCGCACACCCTTTATGTATCTGCCTTGTACGTACGTACTAGGTCGCATTGTACGTACATAATGAGGAACTGCGAACATAAATCAACGTATATGTGTCGTAGCGGGATATTAAGGCAAGTTTCTGAGTCGTGTGAGAGTCTGACTATAGAAGGCCGGACACCCTCAATATTTCACATTTCCTATTCGGTTCATTAATAAGTACTACAACACATGGGGAATCGAATGCAAAAAACCGCATCTCAAAATTCGCCCTCGTTGAGGAGTTATACATGCCCAAACCCTCCTGACCCATTTTAAGGCGAAAATTACATAAAATGCATTTTTTTTAGGTTCCAGTGGACGCAGCCGGCTGAAATTTTGTACACACATACCCACTATGGGACCCTACCTGCAGGGAAATTTTTAGCCTTCTAGCCCTCTTCACACTGGAGTTATGGCGTTTTACAGTCAATTTCCATGCAAACTGGGGCTAGATTTTTTTTAGGTTATATGCCTATAGCTCATTAGATACAGTACCGGCCGCTCTGAAAATTTTTATCCCTTTAGGTAACCCATTATAGTTTACGAAAATATAAAAAGAAAAAATTCGGTAGTGGTCCGAGAAAAGAGAACGGTCCTCATGAATAGCGAAAAATTCAGGAAAAATTTTCCCACCTTTTTCTATTATTCAAGATAAATGAGCAATACCACTGGAGCTTCTTCCTAAAAAGTAACCTATCTTATGTAGAATTTGATGTAGATTTCAAAAATAAAATTTATTTTCCAAAAAAATTTAACCCTTACCCAAAATTCTCAAAAATATCTCAAAAATATACTACTTTTGCAAAATTATATGCTAGGGGTTAAATTTTTTTGGAAAACCAATTTTATTTTTGAAATCTACATCAAATTCTACATAGGATAGGTTACTTTTTAGGAAGAAGCTCCAGTGGTATTGCTCATTTATCTTGAATAATAGAAAAAGGCGGGAAAATTTTTCCTGAATTTTTCGCTATTCATGAGGACCGTTTCTTTTTCTCGGACCACTACCGAATTTTTTCTTTTTATATTTTCGTAAACTATAATGGGTTACCTAAAGGGATAAAAATTTTCAGAGCGGCCGGTACTGTATCTAATGAGCTATAGGCATATAACCTAAAAAAATCTAGCCCCAGTTTGCATGGAAATTGACTGTAAAACGCCATAACTCCAGTGTGAAGAGGGCTAGAAGGCTAAAAATTTCCCTGCAGGTAGGGTCCCATAGTGGGTATGTGTGTACAAAATTTCAGCCGGCTGCGTCCACTGGAACCTAAAAAAAATGCATTTTATGTAATTTTCGCCTTAAAATGGGTCAGGAGGGTTTGGGCATGTATAACTCCTCAACGAGGGCGAATTTTGAGATGCGGTTTTTTGCATTCGATTCCCCATGTGTTGTAGTACTTATTTATGAACCGAATAGGAAATGCGAAATTTTGAGGGTGTCCGTGAACAATGCACACACCAGGGAAACCTTGCCTTAAAGGTTGCGAGATTTGAAATCTCGCTAGCGGGAAATGAAATTTTAGTTCCCGCTAGCGGGATATGAAATTCAAGAAACCGCTAGCGGATTCTGCAATCTGAAAGATATTGTAATTATTTATGACACTCGACGCCGGAAAGTTCATTGCACTATTGGGGGCAAGTCACAATGCGTTCGTCAGTGTCAAAATGCATGTTTTCGATGAACAGACGCACATTCGTAATTGTCTCGTGCTCTTCTCTATTTGTCTCACGTCATTGTCTGCCCCCAACCAAATTTCAAGAAGGTGCAGGAATGCCTGCAATAATTATTCCTGAGGAGGAAGGTGAAAAGAATAGATGGAAGGCCATGATCATTGCCAGTCAACCACGATCCAAATTGCCATGGCAAGCTTGAAACACAAACTGCAAGGCTTATTTTTATGTTGAGAACAATAAGCTTCTCAGCATAAAATCGCGGAAACGATGAATTGCTGGAAGAGGGTAGTTACATGATTTGGAAGCTAACATCAGAGCACCAGCGCACTAGGGCCAACAAAAGTTGAAGGCAGTGGAGTCGTGGATTGTGATTGCAAGGACAGTCGGGGAAGAACGTTCCCTTTAAAACGCAATCTTGCTGCTGTTGAGCTGCAGGTTGGAGGTCAAGTGCTTCTGCCAATTGGCCTTTGCCATTATTGTTATTGCAAGCCCCAAATCCTGACGATGTTTGAATAAAATCGACAGTGTCAGTTATTGTGATGGCGCAGACACTCCGGGTGTCAAAAAAGTTTACACAAAAAATGAAGTTTTTGGGATATTTCACATCCCGCTAGCGGGTTGCCAAATTTTCAAATCCCGCTAGCGGGTTCTAAAATTTCATCTCCCGCTATCGGGATTTCAAATCTCGCTACCTTTTAGATCCCGCTACGACATATGTACGTACTTTGCTGAAAAGGCTTGTAGCTGGCTGAGTTTTAAAACAGCACGCTCAAACGCACTGCGTACATTTCGTGCAAGTTAGACCGCTCAAAACCATGGACATTCCACGGAAAATGAGGCAGGAAAAGATACTTGACGCCCTGTAAGTACCTACAGATAATGGAAGGCCTTTTCCCTGCCTGCCAAGGAAACTGGAAAGAGTGACAAGCCAGTAAAACACAGAAAATATTCGCTACTTGCGCTCAGAATTATAGATGGTCGCGAGCTGAATCCCCCGCTTTAAAGCGCGTTTTTAATCGGTGAGCTCAACCACCACATGTCGGCACTGATCAATAAAACGCACTAAAAATACAGGGGTCAGCTAATGACCGACCATAATTCTAGCGCAAGCAGCGAATAGGAACGAGAACAAGCAAGCTGCAAATGTCAAAGCATCAATTTTAACACGGTTCTCTCGCTGGCAGGCTTGACACGTTTTAAAAGCGAGACACAGTAGGGCTTTCGCGTAAAGACAGAAGAGGGAATTTAAGAAAGAGAGAGCTAAGAGTAGACGATGCACTTTCTCTGCTTCTGTTCCTGTCATTTTAAGAAGCCAAAAGAAACTTTGCTGGCATTCCGGGAATATTTTCTCGACAGCTACGTACGTAAAAATAAGAGGCATAAAATAGGTACTGTGGCGTGGGGTAAACCCGGACACCTAGGACATCTCAGCAACCAGACGAAGGATTGAGACAAGCATTTTACCGATCGATTCCTCGAACTCTCCTCTTTCAAATGAGCTACCATGTTCATCATTCGCTGAAGCGGCAAGTTCAGAAAAGCTTAGGTGTCCGGGTTTACCCCGTGTCCGGCCGGGTTTACCCCATAGTACCCTATTTTACTCGTATATAACAGGGTACACATGTAGTTTATATGTACGTCACTTGTAGTTATGCAAGCAAGAAAAATATGAGAATCAAAAAGTGCAAACTAAGGCGCGATTTACATAAAATAAAATGCGCCCGGCGCATCCATGGCTGTCCACGCCTTTGCACGGTGTCGAGTCAAGGACACGCAGAGCGTTCGCCTAGCGCAGGTCTCCGATGTGAATGAGTCATTAGTTTGCGAGCAAAAACTTCAGCATTCACATGCAGCGCAAAGTTGCCAACTAACGACTTGCAGCAAAAACTGTCATACATGGATACACTGTATCGAGATACACACGCTTTATCAATCAATACCCAATACCCTTGAATAAATGGGCGCTAAATTCCTCATGTCAATGGATGAGGTTGCAAACAGCGCCGTGCACACGTAGTAGCGCTTTTTCTTGCAAAACTTGTCTATTTTTATGCTCATTTTAGGCAAGTAACCAACAAGTGGCGGTCATTTGGCTAAAAAGTAAATAAAATGAGCATAAAACTGAACAAGTTTTGCAAGAAAAAGCGCTACTACGTGTGCGCGGCGCTATTTGCGACCTCGTCTATTGTGAACCCGCACTCACCTGTAGACATCTGACGCTGAAACCATGGATTCACACTGGGTACAGGCGCCGGCTCATAAACAATTTCCACGTTGGCCTGTTTCTGTTGGTTCGATGAATCCTCATTTTTCTCTTTCCTTTCTTCCTTTCCCTTTGGAGACTGTTTCAAGTTCTTTGGGGCAGAACCTCGACGTTTCTTGGCTTCAACTTTACTGCTAACGCTAGCAGCACCGCTAATGGCAGAAATTTGCGCGTCGTCAGTTGTGGAATTCTGGGCTCGTTTGGAGGTAGATTTACGATTAAGATCTTCCGTCGATTCGCGAGGCTGTTGCAGTTGTTGTTTTTGGGGTGAATTATCCTTGTTCTTAGATTCCTGAGCTTCAGCAATGATAATTTTGCCTGAATTTTCGTCGGAATTCGGGGCTGATGACGAATTATTCGTACCAGAAACAACTTTGGCGAACGTGAGAATTGGTTTTTCCTCATCCGCCGCAGCCATCGGCAGAAAAGAGTACAGATTTCAGAGAATAACAGGAGAAATTCGGAACCAATTCCTGCAAAAAATGGTAGGCCTAAAAATCATATTTTTCGACAAAATTTTCACAAAAATTCAAGCCTTACCTCGTTAGCAACGTTGAGGAATGCGAATTCGCACCAATGGCAGTGCAGTTTTTCCCAAAAACGTCCAAAAATCAGACTTTTCCTGCGTTTTCCTTTCTTTCTTTCTTCACGTCTTTTATTTTCTTTTCTTTTGGCAGAATACGGTATTTTGATGTTCATGTTTACTGACCTACTTATGACAAAGTGGCAATAAAGCTACCGGTTATTGTACCCTCACTTTTCGACGTTCTGCAATAATCTCCCAAAGATTATTGCAAAGAATTCATAAAGAAAACAGAAAGACTGCTGGATTTATATGCATTGTTACTGTTCAAGAGCCGATACTCTTCATACGTAAGACGGCGTATCAAACGTCGACACTTTTTGACCCGGGTCGGGCGACTTTGGGCATCAAATCTTGAATTTCTCGTTTTCCTTTGTTTGCCAAGAGCCAGATTTCCCTTGGATTTGTCAAGAGGTCTTTTCACGGTAAATGCGCATACATACTGCAGATCAAACCTAGAAATACAATCAGAAAAAAGCAGCATCAAACCCATTCGAAAACAAAGCAAACCAAGAGAAATAAAGCCACTCCCTTTAACCTTTGGCAGCTAGAGATAACTCTTCTTTGGCATCGCAATTCCAAGACAAGAAGGCAGCTATATCAAAGCTGATGAAAATGAAACCCGAGATATTCGAGAGACTTTTGATATGCGCGCTAATTGCTAGCGTAGTTCCGGCGCTAAGCTCAGCCCTGCAATGTTTCCAAGACGGTTTTCCGGGTGGACCGATGCAGTGCCGGGATTTTAACGCCAAGTCCTGCATCAAATCCGTCAGCAGTGTGCCGACAGGTCAGGGGCCCCAGGGTGGTCAGATGATGCAGCCCCCGCCGCGTCAACAACAGGGAGGAGGGGGACCCATGATGGGAGAAGAAAGGGTGACGAAGAATTGCGACATCCGCAGCTGCGATGCGTTCTTGCGCGCGCTGCAGCAAGTGGGGGTCGGAAAATGCGACATGGAGACAAAATGCTGCACGGGTAAGCTACCTATAACGCCGTAAAAGTGAATAAGACAAAAAGAGTGTAAAGCAAGCCGACCGAAAAGCACGCTCACAAAGTGAGCAGCAGTGAACAAGCAGTACATACATACCATACCATACCCCACTTCCCACTGCACTGCAAACAGCCGAATTTTGGATTTCTTTAGGCTTAGGCTTAGGCTCTACGTATGCACAGGAGTATGCACAAAAGATAGGAAATTCAAAGTGCCGCTGCTGTTGTATCATGTATGCATGAAAACATGTAAAATAGAAGAGAGTGGTCTTAGTTTCTTTCGCGCAACTAGTCCATAGATTGGCACATTTTGGACTTAGGCTTAGGCTTAGGCTCTACGTGTGCACAAAAGATAGGAACTTCAAAGTACCGCTGCTGTTGTATCATGTATGAATGAAAGCATGTAAAATACAGAAGAGAAGGGTCCGCTTTGCGATGCGACCCACCATCCATCCATACTGTCTTAGCGCAACTAGTGCATATACACATTTGCACATTTTTTTCAGGAATGTTGCGAAGTGGCGCGTCAGGGACTTCGTGCTGTTGCGACACTGACGGATGCAACCACGGCCCATCCAGCCTCATTGCTTCAACCACCACCACTACCCTTATCATTGTCGCCGGGTTTACTATGGTGTTGACAAGAGTGTTCGTCTGATATCTACTTAAAGGCAAGGGCTACCCCAACATCGACTTACGAATTTCGAATTCAAACCCATCCTATCAAAAACTATATTTTTATTCGAGCCTTTTGCAAAAAATTTTTTTTCAAAATTCCTATCCGTTCTCGAGTTATTCGATGATAAAGGTTGCAAATTTTCAGTACTGAGGGCGACGTCGGGAACCGTTACGGTATGTGTTTTCCGTGGCTAGTAAAAAGGGTAGAATTGTAAATGCAGCACATTGGCTGCATGGACTGTGGCCCGGACCGTAGGGAACATTTTTTCAGGCGCCCTAGAGATAGAGTAAAAGTCCCAAAAGCAAAAACAGGAACAAAGGCGCTGTATTTCCAACAAACCCTTTTCAAAACTGACCTACCGTAACGGTTCCCGACGTCGCCTTCAGTACTGAAAATTTGCAACCTTTATCATCGAATAACTCGAGAACGGATAGGAATTTTGAAAAACGGTTTTTGCAAAAGACTCGAATAAAAATATAGTTTTTGATAGGATGGGTTTGAATTCGAAATTCGTAAGTCGATGTTGGGGTAGCCCTTGCCTTTAAAATCCGATTTATGATTATCCGATTTTCACCGCTAATATCCGATTTTACGCAACGCACGACTTGGCTTGCATTTCTTTATGCAGATGACTTGTTACTAGCATAATTATTTCCGTTCCGCACACTGTACGACTGTACGTACACGGCTATGTAGTGCAGGCAAGAGAATGTACAGCACCGTAATGTCAAAAATATATAATATAATTCTTGCTTAGGAAAAGAATGGCGGACGTAGTGAAAAGAAACGAAGCAATCCCTGACTAGTTTTGGCCCCAATAAATTTGATATCCAATTTATTCGATATCCAATTTATTCGACAGGACAAAACCAATTTATTCGATCCATATCCAATTCATTCGATATCGAATTTATTGGACATTACGAAACGTTTTTATTGGGGATTCCATATCGAATAAATTTGATATCGAATACTGTAATGACTCGTGTATAACCCCCTTCGTTTATAACCCCCCTCGTATATAACCCCTCCAAATCGGCGACTAACGTCAATTGCACTCGTGTATAAGGGGTTATACACGAAGCATGCAAAAATCGGTAGAAATTGAAGGTTTTGCTAAAGCATGGAGAGGTGTTTTTTAGCGTTTTCTTGCTAAAACTGAAGGCAATTTTGAAGCATCTGCCATGTCACGTAGCGTACAAACAAGCCTAAATTACTGAGGCGGAAAAAATAATAGACTCTAAACCCCACTTTTGATAAATGCACTCAAGCACTCGTGTATAACCCCCCTTCGTGTATAAACCCCTCTCGTATATAACCCCCCAAATTGGCCACTAATTTTTTGACAACCCCATGGGGTTATACACGAATCATTACAGTAAATTGGATATCGAATTTATTGGGGCCAAAACTACGTAGTACGTAGTCAGGGATTGCTTCGTTTCTTTTCACTACGTAGGCCATTCTTCTCCTAAGCAAGATTATATATTTTTGGTAATGTATACATGCTTGTTTGTTTTATGACAGCTAACTTTACAGTATAGCAATAACAATCGTCTACTTTGGTTTTGGGTTATGGTGTTGTTGTATGCACTGCATTGATGTGACCTGTCCTTGTCCATATATTCCATCCAGCATCCAATAAATTACAGGCATCCTCTCCGGGTGAACGTGCCAGTATCGATCTGAAATCGACCTTGGCTGCTTGGCAACACTGACTGTTGTGGGTGCAAATCGGACCTGTTGTTAAGTTGTGGCAGCAGTGCACAAAACGCGACGCGTAATTGAGGCGTGAGCTCGATCTTCATCTTACAGCAAAAAGTTAGCTGCAAATGGCCGCTCCGCTTGCGGCCGCTGCAAGTTTAAATGAAGCAACGGGCATGGCAACGTGCTCTATTTGTGAAGAAGAGGTGCAGGCATTGAAGGCCCTTCCCTGTGCAGGACAGCACAAGCTCTGTATCATCTGCCTGGAGAGAATACTGGATGGAAGAAGCTCCCTGGAATGTCCCCAATGTCGCCAAAGATGCACAATTGACGATTCAGCGACATTGCCCACTGTCCCCTTTGGCCTGGTCCAGTGTGATCTCTGTCATCTGGACAAGCCAGCCCAAGACATCAACTGGTGTGCGAAATGTGTCCAGTTGATCTGTGACAAGTGTTGTCTGCAATACCATCTAAAGAAATACGCCCTCAGCCATGAAGTTTACAGCTGGGAATCCCTCAAAGTGGTGAAAGACGTAGAAAAATACTCAAAACAGTTTGCCACTGCTGCCCCACAGAGAAAACCATCGACCATTGATCAGGCAAGTATGGCAGTTATTGATGATGCAGCAGCCAAAATAAGAGATGCGCTCATTCAAAAGCACAAAGAGGCCAATGAAAACATCCCAATTAAGCCCCCATTTCACGAGTGCATCCCTGAATTATTTGGTAACCTAAATTTGACTGACGCTAACACCATCACAGAGAATCAAGACAGACTGGATCGAGTAGCACAGAAAATAGGAAAAGCCGGATCTGGCAGAGGAGACATTATGGAAGACCACGCCAGCTTGGTACCGGGAAGCCAAAAGCAAGCTGTCATCAACAGCTTGGGAAATATCGCAGGGGCAGTAGATGTGCTGTGGCAAGCGGGTGACATCAACCACAAGGCCATTCCACCACCAAAGCCATATGCAGCACAACAACAGCAGCAGGGGCTGAACCTAGAGGAATGCGTGAAGCAGTGGTATGGCCTCAAGTCAGTAGTGCTGACAATGGATCAGTTGGCGAAAGCGAAAGGCGACGAAATTCTCAAGGAAGGAAATGGAGCTCTGTATTGGGTGTATGAAGGAAACGGGCCCAACTTGGAGCGGATCTTTGACATTGTTGCAAGAAACGGTAGGCTCGGGATACCATCGCTGCGGTTGGAGATGACGTCACCGTGGCCAAGTGTACTGGTTCCGGTGGTGAAGCCGCAGCTGATGTACAGCATCACACACTTAGAGTTGGGTATCCAATACAATCTGTCACCTTTTGATATCAATAAGTTTGCAGTTCTCCTGTCGGCCCTACCGAAATTGACTGATATTGTCATCGTTGGCAATGACAAGAGCATGTCAGGCATCGGCGATCTGTTCCCGCTGCTTCCGTCCAGCCTGAGGTGGCTTCAGCTGAATCGCCTGGGTTCACTACAAGATGGTGATGTGATGAAGATCCGCGAGTTCATCCGTGGAAGTCAAGTGGGCAGGCTTATTGTGTGTCCAGTGGATGCATCAGCTGAGTCAACCATCAAGTTGCTGCAGGGGCTAAGCTCGTGCAATGTGACGACGTTGGATCTGGTGAAGACACAGTTGACTGAGCAGAATGAGCTTCGGATCCTGGAAGCTGTTGAAGGATGGCGGCATCTGAAGGTGTTGTGGTTGGGTGGCAAGTGGAGTGCAGAAGGCCAGCGGAAGCTTCACCAGGTGATCGGAGCACTCAGCCTTCAAAAGCTGTGTGTATGGCGGGGATGCCAGATACCGGATACGGCGACGTTGAAGATAGTGTGCACTGAAAAGAACGTCTATGGTGTTCATTTTTGAGGTCGATTCTATTCTATCGTAGTGTAGGTTTATTTATCAATAAACAAGGCCACCCAAAAAGCCTTCTGCCCATTTGTGCCAAGAGCTGGCTCCGCCATTCACAATAACTTTCCATCGTTGCTGCTAACCATTGTTGTATATTTTCCAAGATGGAAAATATATGGGGGCGCGGGGAACGAACTGGCTGTGTAATTTCTATACAGATACTGTATGATTGACTCGAAATGTGCGTTCATTGCAGACATTTCTTGACACATTACGTGCTTTTGACCTAAATAAAAAAGTATGCCTCCGCGCACCTCTCAAAAATATTAAAAAAACATTCCTTTTAGCATCATTTCCTTATTAAGCTATTGAATCAAAAAATATACAAGGCTGTCATGTGATGCATTCATATTCATAGCATCCAGGACTTTGTACATACCTTAACCTACCACCTACAGTACCTCACTTGTTGCCTCCGTCAGCTTCCACATGCACATACTTGCAGTCTCTGTCAGCTCGCATATGTATGTACGTACATACATTGTACTTGCACTCTTTTCTGCAACCTTTTTTCGAGAATAGTACAAAATCCAAATCGTACAAACGTGCAAGGCCATGTAAAAAAGCGTACAATGACCAAGAAAGAGCAGAGCTTACTTCTCTCTCAGGTTTAGATTGTGGCTTTAGCTAAATCATGCGTGAGTCATAATCTCATCAACCTTTTCGCTTATTCTGCCTTTATGTATAAGTGCCCTTACTTCCCTAGACGAGCGCAGGCAAGATACTGTATTGCACATACTGTACAGTGTACATCGGCCCTATAAAATAAAACGTTCGTTTCTTCTATCCTCCGTTTGCATTGCATGCAAAGCTGGTGGCGTTGCGCCCATCGAGCTTGTATGTTACTTGGAAGCATGTACAGTACATACGTACACGTAGCACAGCATACAAGGCGCATAGGAAGCCTTTATGTGGCATATGATGTGTAATACGCAGCTAAGCTAGTAGACATGCATAACTATGAACAGCTCGAGAATATCATAATGTATTCCGCCTTTCGCGAAAGTTTGTCTGAACGCGCGCCAAGGAATCTAGCGTGCACCTTCTGGGCTGAATTGTTACACACACAGTTCTATCTTCAGTGCATATGTACATACATAGTTTCGGGTGGACAGACAGACCGACCGACAGACGTTCGCCTCTGCCTATGCTAAGCGCTTTTCCTCACCGCTATCTTGAATGGGTGCGGCCTCTGGGCGCGCCCCCAAAAAACAAACAATGTGTGTCCTACAGTACTACATTGAACTTGAAATGCGCCACAGCGCCGCGTTTCATTTCAAGGCCATTTTTCTTTTTCTCTTCGTCCTGGCTGGTCGCGTCTTTCTTCGCCCTCTGATCCTAAGAAGTCGCTCGCTCTCCCCTCACCCGTTCCGCAAAACTACTGTAAAACTTTGAAACTAAGGGACGTTTCCTAAATGAAGGGTTTCCTAAATGAAGGGAAGTGATGAAGAAATTTCGCATAGGGACCACAATAAAGTTCAACTTTATCAAATTTGTTTTTTACAGACATTTTTGTCGTTTACATAAACAAGGGTTTCCATATCCGTCCGCAATAATATTTTATGCTAAGATTTTCATCAAAGACGTTCCTTCTTTTTTGAATTTTACAGTAGGCCTATCACACGAAACAACGATCACAACCACAGCATCATGGCGGACAGAAAACGAAAGGGAGGCAGTCGACCTCGTCCTCGCTCCAGAACCCCGGAATCCCCCAATCGTGGCGTCTCCCCCTCATACGGGGGGCAAAGACCTTCAGCCGAAAAAAAGGTCGCCTTTGCCAGAGAAACCCAGGGGTATATTGAGGGGCATGTTTATTGGCGGGGAAAAAGATACCAACAGCTTTTACGTACGTGTTTGATTGACTTTTTGGAGGACGAAAACAACCCGGCGTATTTTTTCTACGCAAACAAAATTTATGAATAAATGAAATAAACAAAAAAATACAATCGCGCAACAGCAGTCAAAGCAGGAGAAAAGACGATAAAAAAATCTCTGCTTTGTCCTGCGCATTCTGTCCTCGTGATGTACACCTCGATATACCCCTGTGTAGCGGCGCCCGGTCAAACTATCAATATCAATCCAGGTCACTCCGCTCGTCACGTGGTTCGAAACCCATACCCTGGGGCGGCTGCAGCTGCGAAGCCCACGATGGCCGGAGTGGCCCAGTCGCGTCCCCTGAAAACCTTCACCACACTGGTGAACGAAGGCGTGTTCGACGTGACGCTGCACCTGGACGAAAACGCCGACCAGCCTCGACTCGACATTAAGACCACTACTAACTCCATGAGCGACTACATTCACGTGGCGGACGAAGCAGGCAGCTTGAGTCTGCAGGAGGGAGGAGGCGGAGCGGGGAAAGTGGAGCTACATATTTACACAGGGTCTTTTTTATGACTTAGACCGTGTTCTATTGTTTCGCACAAGTCCACAGCCCACGTCCTAAGCCCAGTACGCCCAAGCCCAAGCCCAAGTCCAAAGCCTACCTAAGCCTAAGCCAAAGCCCAAGCCCAAGCCCAAGCCCAAGCCCAAGCCAGCCCAAGCGCAAGCGCAAGTCCAAGTCCAAGTCCAAAGCCTAAGCCTAAGCTTAAGCCTAAGCCTAAGCCTAAGCATGAGCCTAAGCCTAAGCCTATGCCCAAGCGCAAGCCTAAGCCTAAGCCTGTAAATGTTTGGTAATAAATGTCCGGCTATTTCGTAAAAAACACCCTGTACACGCCGGTGAAAAACCTGCGCGAAGTGAGAGTGCAAGGGTCCGGGTCGCTCATCATGGCGGATCAATTCGAAGGCGACGATTTTCGAGCAGTGCTCACCGGCAACGGCAATCTGAGTGTTAAGATCGCCTGCGCTAACCTCGCAGGCAGACACTACGGGTCGGGAAAGATGGAAGTGGAAGGCACCAGTTACACAGGGTGTTTTCTGTAGGTAGCTGTGATTGAACAAATCAAAAGTTGAAATTTCAAATTCCGCCTTTTTGGACTAGACGGTACCCTAACCTATACGCCTTGGGAACCAAAAATACGCTCAAATTTTAAGTCGACCTATGTCACAGAATTGTTCAATTCAAAAATTCAATGAAATAATCAGTTGGCCACGCAGGTTCAATATTTGGTAGGACGAAAAACAGTTTCTTTGCGTACAAAGTAAGTGATGATCTCAGGCTTCAGCAAGTTTTTGGGATATTTGAAACTAAATTCTGTACATAGACTGACTCACGATTTGAGCGCGTTTGAGCTGAATATCTAAAGAAAACACCCTGTAGAAAGCCACCTACAAGATGATCGGAACCGGCGCCTTTTCCTCCCTAAATCTGAAGGCGCAGGATGTGAAAGTGAGCAGCAAGGGCAGCGGCCCGTCCGAGATCTTCTGCGGCCAGTTTCTCACGGCCGAAAACGAAGGCTCCGCCATCATGAGCGTGACTGGGAATCCGAGAAATCGCCGCCTCCGAAATCTGGGCACCGGAAAGATCAACATGGACAGAGAAGACGTCGTTCTGAAGCGCGTGTGATACGATACGTTACTTGCACATACACCGGTAGGGTTGGTTAGGAGGGTATAGTCGGAGAAACGATCAAGAGTTCGCTTGACAATTTTGCCGCTCCCGTGGCAATCTGACATTCTAAACAAGCTGATAGAATAGCAATAGTGTTTGAAAAAGGGTCGAAAAGCCGGTTGCTATTCTTGTTAGAATGTCAGATTGCCACGGGAGCGGCAAAATTGTCAAGCGAACTCTTGATCGTTTCTCCGACTGTGACAACTTTCATTTTAGTAGACTAAACTTGTACGATATTCTCAGTATACAGTAGGTATATAAAGCACACTCACTCTCTTTTACTCTCTTCATTCGTGCTCTCTGTCTATCCAGTTGACGTGTGACGGGCGTTCTTTCTTGTTGCTGTCGCCCTTATGTGTGTTAAGCCTACTTCTGTATATACCTGTCCATGATGTAAAGATGTACAGTTGGGAGATAAAAAGGTTGTGGTTTACAAAGCTGACATCCTGCATCCTCTAGCTACATGGCATGGCTATCTATCTGCATATCTAATGGCTCTATCTTGCTAAGTGGCATCTATCTAAATGGCTAGTCAATGGCGTGTTAAGCCTCGTTTGCTTCCTCTTCGTCGACTAAGGCTTATGGCCACGCCTGCTCCACTACAAGCTGACGCACTCTTGCCACCGTAAGCGGAAGTTCGCACTCGCTGTTCTCCTTGTAAGGCTAAGTCGCTGCTTTGCGTTCTAGTCATGCGCGCCCTCCGTTCTGGTCAGCAGCGATTAGTCTTACATTTTGGCGCGTCAGGCGACTTCTGCTTTATCGGTGAACTGGTATGTACTCTCTATAGCATGCCGTGCCTAGTAGCTAATGAAGATGCTACGGTAGAAGCTTTTGTAACCGTACGTACAAGAATAAAACGTACATTAACGTGAGACGAAAGTCCCATTTTTGAAGAGAGTCCTCATAACGGACCCAACCGGAGTCCTGTTACAGGACCCACCCTTAATGTCCAAACGGACCGTGCCAACGCTTTAATGTCCAAACGGACCCAAGTAGCTAAGAAAGTACATAGGCTAGCAACAGCTTAGCTATAGGTATGTAAGGTACAACTACGTAGTAATCTGGAGAGGAATCTCCCAGGTTATAGCGTAAGTTACCTATGTATATTTACTGTACATAGAGAATGTACATACTGTAAATACGTATGTAGTACAACCTTACGTACATTCTAGTCAAAACGTCAAGAGTCATATGCTTATATGTTAGGTAGGCAGTCAGGGAGTAAGCGGTTATCTACGGTAGCCCTTACTGTTGCTTTTCCAGCAGCTGGAAGTGGCTGGCAAAAGCAACGTTTTGGAACCATCACTGTGCGGTGGGCGAGGTAAAACTTCCACGAAGTCGATCCCCTGGGTTCTCCCCTTGGTTCCAGAATTGCCGGACTGCAGCTCTTTAGGTTACACCCAAGTTCCTAGCAAGGACACCTATTAGAGTGCACCCTCTTGACTCAAGTCGGCTTAGCTACCCGGCTTGCGCCCACGGCCTCAACAGAGTATCCGTGGAAGGCCTGGACAACCTACTATCCAGTCGTCAACACCCCTCGATCTCCAGCCAGAGGGAGCTGTACTTTTTGTGCCAGCAGGCACTGCCGCGTGGTAGGACGGCACTACGCACTACTTCCGTTGTCAGGGACTGGAGACCCTATGTAGACATGGGCTAGAACAGCAGAAAACTGCGACCGCCACGAAAGGCGCTATGCATAACAAAACACGCATCTTACTCTGCTCGCTGCGAAACCCGCACAAATGCAATTTTATTTCAGGTACATAGCATGCATGCTTCGCTTGCCTTGTACTTATTCTTTTCAGGATTACGGTAGTGCGTACGTAACTCCTGGCAGCTTAGCCCACAAGTGTCTACATCGCTCACAGCGGACCGGAAGTCGCTTTCTCAGCACACAACGATACAGCTAACAGAGCATACCTCTCTAATTATGTACGTACGTACAGTACATGCCTCCTCAGGCATACCAGGTACTTCGTTGTGCTGCTAAAAATAACTCGCATCTAAAGCTCTATGTTGCGACATGCCGTAACGCATACGTACTGTGCATACGTACATACGTACTGTCATAAAAAGGTCAGAAAACGGTAAACAAAAATGTCCAAGAGCCAAAATTAATCGCCGCACCGGCTTACTACAAAGACGGTAATTACAGACTTACAGTACTGTACAGGCGCCTGCCAGAAACTGGTCTACTGAATGACCAGGGCATCTTCGGCGATTCATGGCGTAAACAAATCGGCGGATCAAAGAAAACGCAACCAGTCAAAAGACAATAGCCCATTGACAGCGAACTGGACAGATTTCGCGTAACTGTCACGCTATTGTCTTGGCTCATAAAGCCCCAAAACTAGAAACTAGGATCACGACCGATATATAAAGAGCTGGTCAACTCGGAGAGCTCACTCTTGTCGGTTCGTCCGAAACGTTGACTCTCAGTTCTTTCGTCTTGGCTACAGTCTCAATTCTTTCTTCTCGCCATCTTGGCTACCAACTCGTCACGCAGTGCCTCCTACTTTCCTCTTTTTCCCTCTCGCCAACTTTCCAGAAACGAAGCTTTGGCTATCGTCTCTTCTGGCAGTCTCCCGCTTCTGCAGTGTGCAGTCTCCTGGTTCCGGCTGCAGTCTCGTGCTTCATTCTCCGGGCTTCCAGCCTGCTCGACTACGCATCTCTGCTCCAGGATCGGATCAAGCTCTCGTCTTCTACGCAAGCAACAAAAGAAGACGGTAATCACCAGAACCTAGCAAAACGCTAGAAATAGTGGTATAGTACATACGTACACACAGAGCAGTTCAGTCTTCAAGCTCAAACAGTACGTAACTGCTATATTGCTGCTTGTGGTACCAGAACAGACTACATACTGTTAAAGTGCGCTTCGGCCCAGTTTATATCACAATTAATGTGCGAAAGCACCATTAAAGAGAGCTTCGGCCCAGATATTAGGAAAGTCTAACGCCTAACCAGGCCATACTTATCTGCTAGCTGCTAGAAAAGTGTCTCTTCAGAAAATACGTACGTACAGTACATAGGAGCAGAAATTCTCTCTCTGCTACAAGGAATCTTGCACATTCCACAGGTGTCGACCCCAACGTCCCAAACCCGACGCCACAAAAGGTTCGATTCCTGTCCCCCTTGCCTTAGCAAAGCTCCAAGCTTACAACCGTGCTTCTCGTTTTCATCAAAACTCTATTCACCTTTCTCTGTGGGTCAAATTCGGCAACCTTTTGTGCAGTCAAAAAACTACCGTAGTTCCTCTACGTTTTTCAAGCGCAAAAACTCTGCTTTTTCTCCTTGCCCAAAAGGACAGTTTGCCCCATTAGAGTTAGCATGGCCAACGTTGGTGGAGCGGGCGGAAATCTCCCTCCAGACGAGCAGGCTCAATTACGAGATGCACGACAAGTAGCACGAGATTTGCGAGCGCAGTTAGAAGAAGCCAATCGGCAACTGCAGCAAGCTCAAAGGGATGCTATCAACGCTTTGCAAGGGGCGGCCCAAAATCCCCAACCCGCGCCAAACCCACAGGTCCAATTAGTGCCGGTTGGCAATTATGCCGCCGATAAAGATTTTGAAGACTTTTATGGCACTAAAGAGGAAAACTTCACCAATTGGATCACTCGGTTTGAGCGTATTTGCGGATCCATGCTGCTGGACGATGCCGCTAAGTTAGCATTGCTAATCCGCCGATTGAAAGGCACAGCGGAACAGCATTACAACTTCCTGCCCAACCATAGGAAGAATTCGTACCCGACTTTACGCGCGGCTTTAGCGGAGGAATTTTTGGACAGTAGAGCGCTGAAGGAAAAGAATCAGCAGATATTCCACACGCTAAAGCAGCGCGAGGGACAGTCCATACATCAGTGGCGTTATGAGGTGCGTGCTGCTTTCATGAAAGCTTTCCCAGCTGAGGACCCAACCACCATGGGCAATGCAAATAAGATCAAGCATCGATTCCTTGAAGGCATGCTGCCTTTCCTCAAGTTTGGGTTAGCTCAGCACGCAACTCACAACGAAACTCTGGAAGAATGCTACAAAGTCGCTGAAAAGTTGGAAAGCGCCCTGTCTGGCGCAGCGAGCCAACTGATAGTAGGTGCAGTAGCTTCCAATACGACCACAGATAGCGCCCTGAGGTCCCTCTTGTCTGGGTACGCACCACCGGGGTCGCAGGCTGTCCACTGCCTGCAGGATGCTGCGGCATCCAAGGATTCGAACCCACCATCACAAATGGAAAGTATGAGAACTGAGTTCAAGCAAATCGTGCAAGACTCCTTGAGCAAACAGAGAGAAGAGACACAGCAGCTAGTAGATAAGCTTAGCCGAACAGTACTGTCAACCGCTCCACAGCAACAGAGCAACGCCGTACTCACGTCGGCCACACATGTGGACACTAAGTGCAATTTTTGCGGCCGCTATGGACACACGGTTTCGAACTGTCGTCAAACTGTCGACAAAAAGCAGTTTGGACAAGGTCAGGGTGGAAATGGCTGGCGATCACAGCGCCACTATTATTATCAGACTGGCCCGTCCAACAATCGCTTTTCGAACAGACAGGGAAACGACAACTCGAACCGTTGCCAGAATTGCAATCGCAAGGGCCATACGTTTAGAACGTGTGACACACCATTCTGCGATAATCATCGCATGTTTGGTCACAGCACTCAAGAATGCAGAATGGGTGCCGCCGCTAGGCAAAACGCCCAAGGGAATCGATTCCCAGCCTCCAATAACAACAGGGGGCAAAGAGCGGCGAACTACGTGGGTACGGTGGTGCAAAATAGCGCCAACAATCTACAAGAATTCTTCTCGGAAAGGGAGCAGTACAGTACTGATCGGCCACAAGGCGACATTGATATGGTATGCATGATATGTGCTGTACCTGTTTCAGACATGTCGCTCGATCAGCAACGGCCGCCCTCAGCGGTTCAGGAAGAGCCGTTGGTGATCCACGCAGAGGACGGCAAGGCGGAGGAGGACGTCTACGAAGATGACGTCCGAATCGAGAAGCTGACTCCGTCAGCGCCGCCGACCGACGCGAGGGATCGGATCCAAGAACGAAGAAAGAAGCGAAAGGAGGCGGAGAAGAAGCTGAAAAAGAAGAAACACAGAAAGGAGAAGAAGGCGCTGCCGCAGTACAAGCCATTCCGGCCACCGCAGACTGCGTCGGAATTGGAGAAACGACTCAGAATCGCGGAGGCGCAGCGCGACTATTACTTCAATAAGAGTAAGACGACGGAAGAACGGCTCAGCAAGGAGAGGGCGCGAGGCAACGAGGTCAGCCGCGCCCTCGTACGTCGTCTCCAGAACATGGAGACGCAGGCGGAAGTGAGAGCCAAACTTCCGGCCAAGAAGACAACGCCGGCTCGTCGCCAGACGCCAGCGTACGTGCCTGGCCGCGTACACGCGGATCATCG
>JASAMW010003193.1:0-16869 GCA_030247985.1 Epsilonema sp. ZAB3_2
CGTTCAGTTACGTAGCTAGAGATGCCGCGATATATCGATATCGATATCGAATTAGTCGATATATTGAAATTTTTCCTGGTATCGATGTCGATATCGTATCGAATTTCTAAATTTTTGGAAATATCGATATCGATCTCAATATGGGGTTATTTTCAAACAGCAATATCGATATCGATATCGTATCGAAATTTGGCAAAAGTAAAATATCGATATCGATCTCGATATCGACCATTTTGCTCAAAAATATCGAAATTTTGATCAGTTTGCAGCGCCTTTTTTGGCCAAAAATTTGCTTGCACTACCGATGATTCAGTGAAAATTTTCTGCCACCCAAGTACATGCATGTACTACCTTGACAGGTGGTGGTGGTGATGTGGTACTGTAATGTTCCATATATAGCCCCCTCATGTATAGCCCCAAATCAGCCACTAATGTCATTTGCTTCATGCTGCACCCCCTGTTGCGAACCACAAAAGGCAAGGGAAATCAAGTGTTTTTGCGCTAAAAACAGCGTTTTTGAGGTGATTCAGTGTTTTTGAGGTGATTTTTGTGGTCATCGGTAAGATGTTGTCTTTGATTGTCAAACTTGAAAAATTGATTGTGAATTAGCTGAAAAAGTTTCTTTATTACTCAGAGCTACCTTCACATGGTGTACAACAGCTTTATTGGTACACTATGAAGAAATTTTGATCTATTTTTAACCGTTTTCAAAATATCGATATCGATCTCGATATCGAGTCGATATTCTGCCCAAAATATCGATATCAATATCGATATCGACCCTTTGAAAATTTTAGATATCGATATCGATATCGTATGGAATTCTAAAAGTTTGAAATATCGATATCAATCTCAATCAGTACCAGTACCAAAAGGCAGTATCGATATCGATATCGATATCAATTTTATGACAGTACTGATATCGCGGCATCTCTACTACCTACATAAGCTGGCCCTAACCTCGGCATAGGCACTCCCACACCAAGCTTGGTGCCTATAAGCCTGCTTGGGTGTGTATTGTACTCAATAACCCTGGTTTGACCTCAATTATGCCCTAAAACACGTGCTTTTGGCCTAAAAAAATATGCCTCTGCGCACCTTTCAAAAACATAAAAAATGTCCTATGCATATCCCCCCCCCCCCCCCTATGCATAGCCCCCCCCCCCCCCCCCCCAATGCACAGCCCCATATAGGACCTCTCAATTTTTGCATAGCCCCATGGGGCTATGCACAGGTAAATACGGTAGTACTGTAAATCCAGAAATTTTCGTAGTCGTTTAATTTTCGTACAATTCGTACAAAAAAGTTTGTCCGAAAATTAATGGATACGAATTTTACAATGGTGAACCCCAAAAATTTTACTTCCACCCAGAAACCACACAACACGGCCTTTGTCCTGTCTGAGACCATACATGTAGTGCCACTTCCCTTGTACATACACGGTACATGTACTGTACGTAGGATAATCAATTCATTTTGTGCGTACGTTCACTCATATGGTGACGCATGAAATTTTTTGCGCTCATGAATGGTTGACCCACCATCCTGTACGAAAATTAATGGATACGAAACAGGTGACCCCCTCCCAGTACGAAATTTAAAAGAGTACGAAAATTTCTGGATTTACAGTACATATGTACGAAGGCCTCTGACGTAGGTAGAGCAGAACTGGTAGACTGCATGACTGGTTTTGCCTCACAATTACCAGTACCCTATGTATGTTGTATGTACGTATAAGGGTGAAGCAGGGAAATTCCAACCTCACACTCATTGCAATGTATTGTGATGTGCCGCGTTCCATATGGCGATAGCCGGACCCCAAAAAGGGGTTGGAGAGAAATAGGACCACTGAACAGGAATCGAACCCGCTACCCTCGCCACAGCTGTGGACTTTTAGTTTAGGCACACGACCAGGTGTCGGCCTAGGCCAGGGACAGATGGCTAAACTCACTGGGGTGGCAGAGGAGTAGGTTGGGGCACTGAATCTTGTAGAGCAGAAAATGTGGTACAAGATAGGCTACATTTGAAAAAAGTCATACTAGTACGTGGGAAAATTTCACAGCAAGGCCTTGGAGAGTGGCGAGTACCTAAGGTATTAAGAGTGTGCGTTTTTCCGATTTTTCAAGATGAATCAACAATATCACGGAAACTCTCTCCTCAAATGTAGCTTATCTTATGTAAAATTTGATATAGGCCTAGATTTCTAAAAAAATTGTTGTTGGTCCAAAAAAAATTTAACCCTACCCCAAAAATGTTCAAAAATTGTCAAACAATTACGTACATCTTTTGTAAGATTACTGTAAAGCTAGAATTTTCGGACGCACCTAATTTTCGGACTTAGTACAGAGTCAGAGGTATCGCGTTCGTTAGACCCAACTGTGCATTCGGCCCAACTTTGTTATTGGGCGTTAATCCCAAAAAAAACTTGAATTGGGTGTATCGACTCAGCTGTGCGACGATAGACCCAACTGTGAGGGGCGTTAGGCCCAATCAAGGTTCTCTAGCTTCATAGGGCGTTAAACCCAACTCTTTTCGCGATACTGTGTTGACTGGCAGGGGGCCTAGTACATACTACATAGTACGAGGGCAAATGACGTTAGTGGCAGATTTTATAGTGGGACATACGCGACAACACGAGGAGGGGAAGGGGAGCAATGTATGGAACAACATTACAGTCGTATATTATTTCTTAGGGAGTTAAAAGCACGAATGAGCTGCTGGTCACCCCAGATGTGAAGGCTGTAGTCTCGGCCGCCTTGGAGATATACTGCAAAGACAAGAGTTAAAAGGAGAAGAAGAAGGAAGTGGACAAGATCGCGGCCTACATCTACAAAAACTTCCTCACCCTCCACGCAGCTTGGCAACCAGGTGAGACTTTCTTTCACCATCGACGTTCGACCCATCAAAAATATCTGTAACAAATTGCAATGCGTCGTTGCATTGTAGGGAAATGCGCATTCAAAAAGCGCTATTGGAGCATGATGGCTGGTGAGCGGAAGCAGGAGCTGAAACTGTTGAAGTGGAAGAAGGATGTACTCCAAAAAGTCATGGAACAACGTAAGAGTACGGGTAGAAAAGGCAGGATCATTGCTCACCATCCACGTTTGACCCATCAAAAATATCTGTAACAAAACAGTATAATGCGTCATTGTGTTTTAGCAATGGCCACCACCTCCACCAAAACTGCTGACAACAAGATATCATAGGCATTCGAGCCTTATTACTGTCCGTGTTTTGCTAGCTTCACTGTGTTAGAGAGTGCTGCTGTTAAAATGCACCAGCAGCCGTTTTCCAACCATATTGAGACTTTGGCATTATGGTACTGACCAGTGTACCATTTAACCCACACTTGATATTGTCCTTACCGCCACTAAAGCGGCTCTGTCTCTTGAAGGGCATCACTGAATGCTGCAGTCGACTTAGCTTTTCTCTACTCTTTGGCTAATTTCTTTTCTACTATGAAAATGGTGGTAGAAGTGTACTGGTGCAGCACCCATTCTTCTATGGATGCTTCACTTGGTGGCTGTTCTTCGCACAGGGTGCGGTCAATATGGAGCATGTACTAGCCCAGCGAGGAGGTACATCAGGATTCCCCCTTAGTTCCACTGGGCCAACTACCATGTAGTCCTCCGGGTGGTCCCCCAGGGTGGCCTCTGTTTGGCATGCCAGGTGGCCAAGGTGGGCTTTGAGCCAGTGGTGGGCCTCCCCAATTCTTGTTGGACTGGTATGGGGAGCTCCTGGAGGACATGATGGTCCTGATCCTGGTGGAGGATTTCCACCTCCTCCTCCAGGAGGTAGTGCTGGGCCTCCTGAGCCTCCCATCATGATGGTACCCATGCCTTGCATGATGCTCTGCATCGACTGCATCTGCCAAGCGGAATGCTGATGCATCCTGGAATATGGTGTCTGCTGCTAATGGACAGTAATTCACCAGCTGCGGCTGGTGAATTTCGTTTCCACTGTATGTGCGATGGCAGATATGGAATTCCTTGGATGATGGCAGGTTGGGCTGGAGTCTGAGCTTGAATACTCATTACGACATTGTCTTCGAAAGGCCATCATCTTTGTCATCTGGAGATGGTCAAAGACGACGGGTTTCAGCCCAAACTTCATTGGTGATTGCAGATGGCAATGGCCTCTTCTGACGTTGGATCTGGGTCTGAGTTGGGCTTCACCCCTGGCATGTTGGTGATGTCCACAGGTCTCGGTTGGTAGCTGGTAGATGCCACTGGGCTGCTCAATATGAGCAGCATGCGTCTGTCCTGCATTGGTGGTGATGACTCGAGTTGCTCATCTGAGAGTTCAGCTGCCACTGGAGGTGGTTCGACGAACTGCATCTTGTATCATTGCTGCTCGTGAAGAATGAAGCGAACCATATTATGGTCTGTAGTAAAAACCCGCTTTCCGTTGCGTTGTTGTCTCCTTTTTTACTATTGTTAGCTCCTGACCTAATGGAACACAAATTGTGCCTGAGCATCATGATGGGACAAAGGTAATCCAGACATGACCCATGATTTAGATTAACCGCACCAGGGACAGCTGGACAGGGTCTTGAAGCAGAAACGGATTATGGTAGGTTACGTACAGTAGTAAAAACGAAGACAATGATGTGCACGTTGTGGTTCACTAAGCCCGCGTCTTCGTTTGCTTCGAAACCCGATCACGTGACTGTCCCTAGTGCGGCTAATCTATATCATGGGTCTTGTCTGGATCTATATGTAATACGGAACTCTCAGTCTCAAACTCAATATATATGGTTGGAAAACGGCTGTTGGACCATAAAAAAGGTCTCTAAGGTGCACTTCCACAGAAGCACTCGCTAACAGTAAGCTAGCAAGACATTGACAGTATCTACGAATGAGCAGTGACGAAAGAGAAGAACAGATGACAAATGTTCAATGGCGCCTAAAAATTCTTCAGGAAGTGATTAAGGTGGATACGGACTCTTTCCGACCCAACTTTGAGCAGCTACAGCGCTCGCCACACAGCACATACACATCGACATGAATCGCTTCGATAACGCTTATTATGGTGGGAAAAATCAATAGCTCCCCTTATCTACTGAATCTGACTCCGTACAAACTGGTTCTGTCCCCTCATGCAGATATTCACGTAATTTCTTTGACTGACCACTGTCAGGCCACCACCGTATAGTGTATTGAGTCATGCATAGCCCGTTTCTTCCACAATGCATTTACTACCACTCACACTCAGTAGGCGACAGAACATTTTTGGCCAAATGGACTTCATGTCTGTTTCTAGCGAGAATCTCGGGTGGGTATGAGTGTGGCAATACCAAACTAGTCCCTACAAACGTCACCGTCATGGACACAGCCGAACGCCCTCATCTTGCCCCCCCCCCCCTCTCCTATTCTCAAAGTGATTCATGTCGATCTATACAAGCATGCAGTTTTGCTCTCATAGTAGACCCAACTTTTTTAGGTCTATCCATACAAAAAAGAGCGACGCAAAAGCGTTTGTATTTGGCGCAGTACGACGTCTCAAAAACACCCCCAAAAACATGCGATTTGGCGCTACTGAACGAACCGCTGGGTATTTTTCAGCATCCAGCATACCATTCGATTCGTCTCACTGAGACGAGTCGATCGAGACCTCTGGCGCCGCTCTACGTTCCTTCTACGCAAAGTTATTCCAGAAAAACCTTATATTGGGGCTATCGTTTGAAGGAAGATTGCGCAACGCACAGGCCGTTTCAAGTTGCGCACAGACGCTTGTTGAAAAGTTCAGGCGATGCTCTTTCATATGAGTACTCTGCCGTTTTCCAACTCGCCCTGGTTGTCTCAGGAGAGATCGATGAAGATAGGACCTCGTATAGCCTGTTTACTATGGTACCAAACGTTGTACCAAACGAAAGTCGATTGCTCATACGTCTCCGAAATACAAACTTGGCCGTTCACATGCACTTTTGGAAAACCTGATCACGTTTGGTGCGAATGCACAGTTTTTACATTTTGAAGCATAGTCAGGCCTCAGGCGCTCCAAACTTAGGTCGAATTGCTGGTCATCGCTGGGTTTACTCCACAGTACCCTACGTACCTCTGGATGGTGATGAGGTAACCTTGTTTTCTTTAGGTCATTGCTGCTGCTACTGGGGATGCAAAGGTACTGCAGGAGGGCGAGAGCGAGAACGAGGAAACCGGGCCGCTGTCGCACGTGCATGTGACTGGAGAAGGAGGGATAAAGGAGCAGAAATTACGGGAGGCGCAGGAAGGAAAGCGGAAGGCTGTAGAGAGAGCGAAGGAAGCAGAAAGGAAACTGTGCGACGCCAATAAGCGATGCGGAACGCTGGAAAACAAGCTGCAAACATGGAAGGTAGCGAAAGTCAGGCTTCAGATGGGGGAAACGGGTTCACTACATTACATAACATATGGGTGGTGTAATAAATAACGCCAGCGATTGCTGTAGAAAACGGCTGGCCTTGGACGGGTGCCCTGCTTTCGTCAAGATTTTTTGAACACTAGCCACACCAAGATGTACACTGGATAAAATTTATGTTTTGCCAATGGGGATATACACCCAAAAATATGGTAGCCTAGCCCTCTGCATTTTTTAGAATGCTTCATTTGCAAGAGCGCCTCTGTTTTCTTTTTCCGCCTCAAATATTGCCAGCTAGAGGCGCAAAATTTCTGGTCAGCAAAAGTTGTAAAGGCAGCAGATTGGCTGCAAAGATTGTCCGTCGCTCCGGACCGTCGGAAACATTTTTTGAGACTCTGTGGGGATAGAATAGAAGCCCCAAAAGCAGGAGCAAGGGCGCTGTATTTACAACTAACCCTTTTCAAAACCGACCTACCGTAGCGGTTCCCAAATCCTCTTCAGTACTGAACTTTGCACACTGATAAACTCGTGAACGGTAGGAATTTTGAAAAGCGGTTTTTTGTAAAATATTCGATTCAAAATATAGTTTATGCTAAAATTGGTTTGAACTAAAAATTCTAAGGTCGGTGTTAGGGGACCCCTTGCCTTTAATCGCGCCACAAGCTGCCTGCGCCGCTGAGCGGACGGAAGGCGGGAGGGAGGAATGGATGCGTTGTTGTTGTAGCTGAAGCGTCAGGTAGAAGATGCGGAGGAAAAGGAGAAGGAAATGCAAAAAAGAATCGACATGCTCGACCGTACCAAAAAGGCCCTACTAGAGTAAGCCAGGTTACATACATACTACGTACGTACACAACATACATAGATGGGGAAAACCTGGCCGGTTTATTGGTGGGGAAAATAGCAACAAAAGCGGCCACTCACGTAGAAAGATCGGTCTTCAGTATTTATTTAGATGGCCGGGATTGCCCCACAGTACCCTACGCGCTACTTCGTATGGATACATACAGTACATACATCTGTTATGTATGAACACCTTTTAATGCTTGTACAATAGTTCGATGAAGACACCAATTACGTTATTGACGACCTATCGTCTGGTGACGAAACGGATGACGAGGAGAATCCGCGGAAAATGATTCCCTTCTGGGCCCAGGGTGCTGAGCTGAAAGCTGCTCTTATCTCTCAGCACCAAAATCCACCGGACGTTGACGCGCTATTCGGCGACATTTACACGCCCGAGCTGTCACAAATGTTCAAACAGCAGCGGCCAAGATTTGGCAGGAGAAATTCCACCGGTATCTGGAATTCACCGCTTCCGCAAAGGTCGGCTTTGGACCAATCGTTTGCATCTCCACGTGTATCTGTCTGATGTTCAAGCAGATGGCCAGAATTGAAGCAAAGAGCATGGGAAACTCAGCACTCAGCAGTATGCAAGCAGTAGTGAGACAGAAGCTAGACAGCCGGCTCGACTGAAGACGACGTCGCCTGCCAGTCCAACGTCCAGCGACGAACCGTCAACCTCAACACTGAATGACTCATCCAAAGATGAAGATACGCTGACGAAGGTATGCAATGCATGTATGGTGCGCCCTCACATTATCAATAAACGTGTGTACAATAATACGTATTGTGTGATGATTATTGATGCCGTGGTCATGTCAGAAACGGTGAGTCAGACAGAACATGGCAACTACTTCCATCAAGCATCGTGATTTCGTTGGAGAGTCAATCGGCGACAAAAAAGTCACTCAAATTGCTGGGATTGGCGAGGCGTACGGAGCGAAGCTGGCAAATGAGGGATATGATAAGGTGTGACTTGTGAATATGCATAGTAGGCTTGAAGCAAGTAGGGTACTGTGGGGGTAAACCGGGCCATTAATGCTCCTTTGAACTTGCTCTTTCAGTAAATAATGACCCATTCACGATTGACCCATCAAAAATATCTGTAACAAGCTGCAATGCGTTGTTGCGTTGTAGAGAAGAATCGGAGCATGCCGGTTGGTGAGCGGCAAAAGGAGCTGGCTGTTCTGGAATGGAAAAAGGAACTGCTTCAGAAAGTCATGGAACAACGTAAGAGTACGGGTAGAAAAGGCAGGATCAGAGCTCACCGTCCACGCTTGACCCATATCAAAAATATCTGCAACAAAGTGCAATGCGTCGTTTGTTTTAGCAATGGCCGCCATCCCCACCACCGCTGACAATAAACTGAAAACGTTGCAGTTGCATTACTGTCCATGATTTGCTAGCGGGTGGCCATATTAGTCAGCGATACTTTGCGAAATGTGCAAGAAGTCGGATTGCATGATGCAATGGTGCCACGATTGCGCCGTTGCTCTCTGCTGTGCCTGCACCCTCGAGAGCCAGCATCGTAGTTTATCGGAGTTCCCATCTGAGCCTAAGCGGAACTAAAATGGTGGACTGGAATGGATGAGCAGGGACTCAAGTTCGAAGAACCTGTAAGTCATGGGCGCGGAACTACAGTAGTTTTACAAAATGTAAACGGGGAAATTTTCGGATGGGGGAAATTTTCGGACAATTCGGACAAAAAAATCTGTCCGAAAATATTACCGTCCGAATTTTTTATATGTACAGCATATTTCTATGTACACAGTACGTACGTATGTACAGTACGTTTTGCTAACTGCCCGCCTTTATCATTGTGCATTGGGTGAGCAAGTGCAGTACACCCATACAGTATTGTGCCTGTTTGGTCCGCATTCATAGTATGCTTCCACTAAATACTAGCACAAGCTCGCCAATCGCTATACGAATGTACAGTCTACAGTACGTTCGTACACATACGTACGTAATACAAAATGTCGCTGTGCGTGCATGCACATTGAGGTCAGACATCTGTCCGAAAATTTCCCCGTCCGAATATGTTGAAAAAGCCTTCTGTCCGAAAAAAAAGACCGAAATTATCCCCGTTGTTTACAGCATATTGTATGTAGGTACATACTACACATACATACATACATAACATACCGTATTTTTGGGTGTATAGCCCCATGGGGCTATACAAAAATCGAGAGGTCTGATGGGGGGTTATACACTGGGGGGGGGGGGATATACACTGGGGGGGGATATACATGGGACAAAATTTATGTTTTTGAGAGGTGTGTAGAGGCATGTTTTTGAGGTCAAAAGTACGTGTTTTAGGGCATAATCGCGGTCAAAACAGGGTTATTCTAGTATAAGACATGCTCAGCTAAGCTTATAGGCATGGTAGCATGTTGTAGGAGTAGCTATAGCTAGCTTATGACCAGCTTACATAGGTAGGTTAGGTACCTTCCAGTACATGGGGGGTTATACACCAGGGGGGGATATACATAGGACAAAATTTATGTTTTGCCAATGGGGGGTTATACACTGGGGGGGGGGGGGGATATACTCAGGGGGGATATACACCCAAAAATACGGTACTACTTCCCAATACACCTGGCTTCCTTGCGGGCGACTATCCAAAATTCTTAGCGCAACTGATCAATACGTACTGTACTACTACTGCTAAAAAATTCGGACCACTTCACCCTACAAGAAATGATCTCGCGTTTTTATCTGCGGTCTGAAGTTTGCCCGGGTTCGCCAGTCGCCTGCCAAACGAAGATGGCCCGAATTACCCCGCACTAACTATCCTATTATTTTGCTGGTGTTTTTGCAGAGCGTTTAGTCTCGGTAAAATATCTGCGACCGGAGCGATACAGAGAACGCTTTCCGGACGCCTTGAAAGCTGCACGCCCGCTTGTTCTGGTGAAAGCCCGACGTTCCGTGCACCTTTGGAGCAGTTCCAAGGCCAACTAAACAGCGGAACAAATTTTGGTTTATCCTTTCTTGTTTTTTTGTCTGTCCATCATCCACCGTTTGTGATACGATACTGGTTCGCCGTAGGATGTGTACTGAGGTGGCTTTATTACGTACGTACATCGCAAGTATGTGGAAGCAATGTGCTGTTTTGCACTTACAAAACTACAGGCTGTTTAGTTTGTTATGTCACGTCGAAAATGCTAATAACTTCTGTTTTAATGAAGGGATTTCAACCAAATTTTTTTTATTAGAATTTTGAAAATGTAGGAAACAAGCTTGCAAAATTTCATGACTGAATGTAAAGTACGAAGGGAATTATGAAGCCTCAAACATTGGGGGTCAAAATCGGCAGTGGCGTGAAAAACGCTCCATTCTCGAAGTCCACATAGGAGGTGTGCTGTTCCCCTCCATTCAAGCATCCATTCAAATCTTCTGCAGCTTACAATGCCTACATTGAGGGAACATTGCCGCCATCCCTATGAACATGCTTGAAAAGAGTATTTTCCAGAGTTTTGAAGACGGCTGCACAAGTGCTGAAGAGCGGAGGCGGACACTTCGAAAAATAGGACCTGAAAAGGCGTCGCTTGTTTCTTCGTTAATAGTCCATGTACATTTATGAAATTTTGCACGCTTGTTAGTTGTTTCCTAAATTTTCAGAATTCTAATAAAGAAAATGTGGTTGAAATCCCTTCATTAAAACAGAAGTTATTAGCATTTTCGAGGTGACATAACAAACTAAACAGCCTGTACTTACAAAACGAACTAGCGGTACTGCACTGTACGGTAACACGGAAACTAGTCTCAGGCAATTTTGGTTTTTGTTTGTTATTTATGTGCGAGGTTCGCCCATGCGGTGTTTTTTTACTGAAAGGCTTTTCTTCATCGTTTTCCATCATCCACCGTTTGGTTTGTGATACGAGATGATATGTGATACGATAACGATACAGCTTTTTTATACTTTATGTACAGTACAGTACGTACAGTGTAGGCCTATGTATTTATTGTGGGGTGATTTTTTCTAATAAACCAAGTGATGCAAATTTATGTATAAGTGCTACTTAACCATTTTACATTCTACGGTAAATCTATTTTTGCTTTGTGTGTAACGTATTTACGAATTGTATGTATAAACTCAGTATTGCTCTGTCCAAAAAGGAAGTGCATCCGAAAATTATGTACCTCGTCGTACAGTAACTTCTGCTTACTGGGTGGGTATTGAGCTTAAAACTCGCTTGCGCTGCGAGACTCCTCTCCTCCATCCTCCACCTTTTCATCTACTAACAAATTACTGTATTTACCTGGGGCTATGTAAAAATTGAGAGGCGGTCCTATATGGTGCTTTGCATAGGCGGGCTATGCATATATATGGGACATTTTTATGTTTTTGAGAGTTGCGCAGAGGCATATTTTCTATCATCACATGGCAAGAAATCGTCGTCCATTCGTTGGTGGATAAATAGGCATCCTCTGCTGACATCATGAAGAGTCAAGCAAAACCCACTGCGCCTTCGAAGTGGCAGAGACTGTCATTTGACGCTGCAGTCGTAGAATCCGCAAGAGGATATGTGGCCAAGTTCGATTAAGCAACGCTAATGCTAACCATCTGGGTATCTTTTGTCAGCACGTCCTCACAAGAACACATTCAATGGCTGAAAGGGCTACTCTCGAGTCTCGACTTGGGGGGACGCTTCAGGTGGGCGAACGCCACGAGATGGAGCTGCTGGTGGCGCTTGAGGAGAGGGATGAGTGGAAGCGAAAATACGACGCCATCGTCACCATTGCCGCCGACCCTGGATGCGGAGGAACCAGCCAAGGGGCAGCCATTTTAATGCAGTTTTTGATGGGGAATCTTTCAAAATTTTTCAAAATTCATCCACATATGCAGTTTTTGATGGGGAATCCGATAGGCATAGTATCTCGATTTCCAAAAATACCCCCATCCGCGTACACTACAGGCTACTCTCAATCCTTACAGAAAACGTTTCTTAATTAATTACGTTGCGTTGGCCAGGTGGCCATGGCAGTGGGCATCCGCGTCCACAAGTAGAAGCTGACGACCCCGGCTGCTGAAAAGCTGAAGACACTGGTGCTGTAAAGGCATGTAAATGTGGGCTGGGCACCACCATAAAAGATTCACCAAGAGTCCGTTTACCGTTCAAATGTACTACCGACGCGGCTACTCTCACTATCTAACTTTAGTAACGACGACGGCGTAAAGCTTCAAACTTCTCCGCTCTTGCTCCATGTACAGGGTAAACGTGTCTACGGAACTGGCGCCCCGCGCCGTGTGACGTATGTATGTACAACTTCCCAACACTGTATTATTATGTGACCTACCGAGACTCCTGCCTACTTCACTCAGCTATGCAGTAATGAATCTACAGTCAGTACGGTCACGGTGATGCAATTAGTAAAACCAAGGGCTTGCAGTAAAAGGACTATCCGCTATGAAGAAAAACCCGTAAACGAAGATGCCGACAAATTATGCAGCACTTAGCTCGGCGATAGCGAAACAGGGTGAAGCCGTGGGTCGGGGGTCCCATACAAACAAATACTCGAAATCGATCAGACATTTTCGGGAGAAAAAAATTTTTTCAAAAATGACGTCATTTTCCAGAGAACCAGGCCGTTTTCGGCTGAAGAGGCCAAAAAAGCGCAAATCCAGCACCTTCAGGGGCCTATATCTCGACAACGACGTTGCGGCAGAAAGTTGCCGCCATAGTGAAACCTACCCGGAAGGATCCCCCCTTTCACCACATACCACTGGCAGACCGCTAGTTAAGGCCTAACGCGTTTATTGAACCATATCTTTTCTTTATCAAAAAATTCACCAACCTTAAATTTATTGTTCCTTTGATATCAGACCACCATTAGATGCGTCTGATCAAGCTGATTCTGAATATGCCACTGGTGTCTGCAAAATTTGCATAATTTCAGGAGTTATGACCCTCCAAAGTGGCCCTACTTTCCAAAAATCGCGATTTTTAGCGTTCCTAAATTCATAAGGGGTTAAATTTTTAAACAAACTTTTCTGACCTAGTTTTATGCGTAGAATCCGAATTTGACCTTGATTTTTCCATTTTCCCACATTTAAGGCCTTATTTTTGCCATTTTCTACTTTTCAGATTTCAAATCGTGAAAATAAGGCCTTAAATGTGGGAAAATGGAAAAATCAAGGTCAAATTCGGATTCTACGCATAAAACTAGGTCAGAAAAATTTGTTTAAAAATTTAACCCTTTATGAATTTAGGAACGCTAAAAATCGCGATTTTTGGAAAGTAGGGCCACTTTGGAGGGTCATAACTCCTGAAATTATGCAAATTTTGCAGACACCAGTGGCATATTCGGAATCAGCTTGATCAGACGCATCTAATGGTGGTCTGATATCAAAGGAGCAATAAATTTAAGGTTGGTGAATTTTTTGATAAAGAAAAGATATGGTTCAATAAACGCGTTAGGCCTTAACTAGCGGTCTGCCAGTGGAATGTGGTGAAAGGGGGGATCCTTCCGGGTAGGTTTCACTATGGCGGCAACTTTCTGCCGCAACGTCGTTGTCGAGATATAGGCCCTTGAAGGTGCTGGATTTGCGCTTTTTTGGCCTCTTCGGCCAAAAACGGCCTGGTTCTCTGGAAAATGACGTCATTTTTGGAAAAAATTTTTTGTCCCGAAAATCTCTGATCGATTTCGAGTATTTGTTTGTATGGGACCCCCGACCCACGGCTTCACCCTGTTTCGCTATCGCCGAGCTAAGTGCTGCATAATTTGTCGGCATCTTCGTTTACGGGTTTTTCTTCATAGCGGATAGTCCTTTTACTGCAAGCCCTTGGTAAAACCAAGTCAGCTCAGCGCTCCCTGGTTGGAGCAGTCCGGCCGGCATACTGTACCTATTCGAGTGTGAAGTGAGCCGCCAGCCGACCGACAGTCCCTGCTATGAGCTCTCCTACCTATATCGGTCGGCGGTTCGGTTCGACGGCCATCGCAAATCAGCCATAAGCCCGCGAGCTCCGCAGTACTATGTATAAATTGTAAAAAATCAACGGAAATATTTTTTATTTATTGGAAAGAACGAATTGCAGTTTTTGAATAAAGTTTATAGGCCTAAATGTTTTGCTACAAGACGACTATACCGTCACACCGACAAAAATATTATTTTCTAAATAATTTACTATAAAAATTTGTAAAGAAAATCTACTTTTTTAGGAAATAATACTTATTTCCCCGTAATAACGAAATAGCGCAATTTTTAGCGAAGGTATACGCCCGTTTCACATCACATCACATCACAATTCACAACACAACAGCATTGTGTAAACTGTGAGCGGGCAGCGTTGTAAACGCATTCACGTGATTTCGACAAGACGCGCGTGTGTTTCGCTTGTTCATCGTTATCTTCGGAGTAATCTTGTTGTCGGTGAATAATTGTCTGCTGCGGAATCAACTTATTTCTTGTGAATCATGTGAAAATATTAGCCCAAAACTTTTGTTTCGTTTCCAGCCTTACTCAGCTTATAATGAGTGAAGAAAATTCAGTGGTGCATACGAAGATTTTCACCTATTGATGTCATATTTTCATTGTTTACGCGTGGTAGGCCTACGTTTTCGCGTTTTATCCGTTTCCATTCAGTTATTTTTGCAGCATGTAGCCTATGGGTTTTTGGCGGCTGTTTTATCATGTACATTATCTATGTGGTACGTACGTGGTATCAAAAACATGTAATCCCTGTATAGAGAAGAATGGCCTACGTAGTGAAAAGAAACGAAGCAAGCCCTGACTAGTTTTGGATCCAATAAATTGGATCTACAGAGTGTCTCATAATAAACCGAACACTTTTCCGTGCAAGTAACTCTGGAATCAAACATTAGATTTTCATGCGGTTTTTTGTATTTAGTAGCCAAGGCTTCAACTTAGATGTGTACAAAATTTCAACTATTTTCTCCGCATACTTCGGAAGTTGCGACGGTTTGAATCTAGAAGCTCAAAATCGACGTTTTTCTTCAGTATGGAGAAAATTTCAGTCTTAATTTTTCAATATACCCTGTTCCATGCGTTTGCTATGGTGGCACTGGGGATAGTGCATGAGATACACATTTTCTAGCATTTGGGGACCTCTTTTTTCATTACGAGACTAATTTTATCTTGGACCCATGCATAAAAGACCCCTAAATCGGCACTACCAGTTAGAAAAACCCTCGTTTTTGACCGCCGGAGAAAGAAGGTGTTTGAGCACCTTCCACTGGGCCTACGAAGCTAAAATTTTGTACACATCTAAGTTGAAGCCTTGGCTACTAAATACAAAAAACCGAATGAAAATCTAACATGTGGTTCCAGAGTTACGTGCACGGAAAAGTGTTCGGTTTATTATGAGACACCCTGTATATCCAATAAATAGGTTTCGAAATATCCAATAAATTGGGATCCAATAAATAGGATATCCAATAAATAGGACATAATAATCGATAGCACGCCATCCACACAATGTACTCAGCCATTTTGAATTCTGTTCCAAATTTCGACAAAGAAGCACGCCGACAAGCAAGAAAGATATAGTACAAATTATAATTCTAGGACCCATGTATTATTTATCTCGAGAACTACGCGACGTAGAGCAAAGCGGTCAAAACTTCCACGGATAACTTTAGCTCGCCTCTCCAATAAAAAAAACCGTTTGATTCTATCTGCTGTCAGTGTCGAGATCTCGCCAAATTCCTTCAGCACTGAAATCGTGTCACCTTTCGGCAGACGCTAAACCACGCAAACCACGACACCCTACGACCCTGTACGCCCGATGCGCATTTTCATCGTCTTCATCACGTATGCTTATTTCTGCCATTTTGATTTTTCGGGAGTTTGCGAGGTTTAGAATTGCCCAATGGTCCACGCCCGATTTGGCGATTTTAGTACTGAAGAAATTTGGTGAGATCTCGACACACAGAGCAGCTGGAGACAAACGGTTTTTTTTATTGGAGAGGCGAGCTAAGTTATCGTGGGTTGCGCTTTGCTCTGTCGGTAGTTTTCTTTAGTACTGGGTCCTGAATTATATTTATTAGTTTACGAGCTGCTGTTTGTTTGTGTGGATGGCGTGCTATCGATTATTATGTCCTATTTATTGGATATTACGAAACCATTTTATTGGGAATTCCATATCCAATAAATTGGATATCCAACAAATAGGATATCCAATAAATAGGTTTCGTAATATCCAATAAATTGGGATCCAATTTATTGGGGCCAAAACTGGTCAGGGATTGCTTCGTTTCTTTTCACTACTTAGGCCATTCTTCTCTATACAGGGATTATATATTTTTGGTGGTATGTACACACACATGTACAGCACTGCGGTTAACTCATACCCCGACCTGGCGTCATTGTTGGCAACAACTTGTTCACTTGTTGTCGGTTTTGTTTTTTGTTGTCCGTTTTTATATGGGTTTTGTCGGTTTTGTTGTTCGTTGTCAATTTTGTTGTCCACCGACAACAAAACCGAGAACACCCATATGAAAACGGACAACAAAACGGACAACAAAAACGACAACAAGTGAACAAGTTGTTGCCAACAATGATGCCAGGTCGGCGTATGAGTTAAAACGGTCTTTTCGCCTTTCGCTGAAACGATCGAAGAAACAAGCGCTCTAAAAGCCTAATTTTCATGTCGCCTCATAATTTTGCTTCTCTCGTCTGCTACTATTACCCACAGAGCTGTACAGCGCACGTGTAACGTGCTTACGTAT
>JASAMW010003196.1:0-15805 GCA_030247985.1 Epsilonema sp. ZAB3_2
AACCAACACCGCAGCGAGAAAAAATAGATAAAACGAGTAGAAACATCAACCTTCCAAGTTCACACGAAAACCTTGGTTGCCATACAAAAACGTCGTTGGGCCCCTCAAACTCGTAAGTATGATGTTTTCGCCCTTTTCACACTGCCAGGGCAAGCATTGCAATTTTTGTTCCCTACTGACGTTCTTCCTCACTACGTCCTACTGCGGCGAAACCAATTCACACCTAACCTACCGCAGTATCCCTTGTCTTCATCTCCAGCATCCGTACACTCCGTTTTTCCGTTGCACGTGACCGAGAACGGAATGCATTCGCCGCTTCCGCACTGGAAGTTGTAGGGCGGCTGGCATTGCTTATTGTTTTCCACTGTTTCCGTCTCTGCAAAAATAAAGCAGGTATTCAAATATAGGGCACAATGGGGTAAACCCAGCCGGTTTTATTGGTGGGGTAAACTGGTAGTTTAAACGCCTATGGCGAGGTAAACCCGGCCACCCAGTGAGGAAAGAACGGTCTTCAGTAATAGGTGGCCGGCTTACCAAGACCACACAGTACGGAGAACCTGTATAGCAAAACGCGGCCTTGAATGCTCATCCACATGATATACGTGCGCTCGGCGTGACACATGGATTCACATACGCCACGCGCACGCCGGGAGCGCGTTTACCTCACCAATGTGAACCACGCTTTAAGCCACGCCCCCCTAATAACGCTTCGCGGGTAGTAGGCAATATGGGGTAAACCCGGCCATGTGCAAATCCGGCCACCTAAAATTTCAGGGCTGCGTATCTCAGCAACCAATGGACCGATTGAGCCAAATACTATATCGATCCATTTCTTGAACCCTCCCCTTCTTTTAAAGTGAGCCATTTGGCTTCCCATCATTTGCTGAAACAGCAAGTTCAAAGGAGCTTAGGCGGCCGGGTTTACCCCATGGCCCGGCGTGGCCCACAGTACCCTAACCAACCCTACTCACTTGCACATGTTTCTCGTTGACTCTGGTATCCGTCGAAGCACGTGCATTCGCCACGCACGACGTTTCCCTATACCCGCCTTCGTCGTTGGGTACGGGTGGCACATCTGCTGACAGCCGCCCTTGTGAATCGGCGCATGGATCCGACGATTATCTACGTAAACAGCTCATTCATGGCACATTCACAAATTAAATTCCTGACAGTAATAGTATTTTGCCTATTACAACGGCAAGTCAAATCACAAGAAGCGATTACTACTGTAAAACTCCAAAATAAAGGGATGCCTGAAATTAAGGGACAAAAGTTGTTTGTAACTATTCTATTATGTCGTCTACAGGGTGATGTTCCTTTACTGCTAATTTTTATCAAGGGACAGATCCTTTATTTGGAGTTTTACAGTAGTAATCGCTTCTTGTGATTTGACTTGCCGTTGTAATAGGCAAAATACTATTACTGTCAGGAATTTAATATGTGAATGCGCCATGAATGAGCTGTTTACTGTGTAGAATCGTCGGATCCATGCGCGATTCACAAGGGCGGCTGTCAGCAGATGTGCCACCCTGTACCGGACGACGAGGCGGAGGGCAAAACGCTGCGCGTGGAATGCACGTGCTTCGACGGATACACGAAAATCAACGAGAAACAGTGTGCAAGTGAGTAGGGTTGGTTAGGGTACTGTGGGCGTAAACCGGGCCATGGGGTAAACCCGGCCGCCTAAGCTCCTTTGAACTTGCTGTTTCAGCAAATGATGAAGCCAAATGGCTCACTTGAAAGAGGAGGGTTCAAGAAATGGATTGATATAGTATTTGGCTCAATCGGTCCATTGGTTGCTGAGATACGCAGCCCTGAAATTTTAGGTGGCCGGATTTTCACATGGCCGGGTTTACCCATATTGCCCTACTATCCGCGAGATGCGTTACTAGGAGGCGTGGCTTCAAGGGTGGTTCACATTGGTGGGTAAATGCGCTCGGCGTGCGCGTGGCGTATGTGAATCCATGGTCACGCCGAGCGCACGTATATCATGTGGATGAGCATTCAAGGCCGCGTTTTGCTATACAGGTTCCGTACTGTGTGTGGTAAGCCGGCCACCTATTACTGAAGACCGTTCTTTCCTCATGGGTGGCCGGGTTTACCTCGCCATAGGGTTTAAAACTACCAGTTTACCCCACCAATAAAACCGGCTGGGTTTACCCCATTGTGCCCTATATTTGATACTGTTGTTATTTTTACAGAGACGGAGACAGTGGAAAACAATAAGCAATGCCAGCCGCCCTACAACTTCCAGTGCGGAAGCGGCGAATGCATTCCGTTCTCGGTTACCTGCAACGGAAAAACGGAGTGCACAGACGCTGGAGACGAAGACAAGGGATACTGCGGTAGGTGTGAATTGGTTTCGCCGCAGTAGGACGTAGTGAGGAAGACGTCAGTAAACAAAAATTGCAATGCTTGCCCTGGCAGTGTGAAAAGGGCGAAACATCATACTTACGAGTTGACCCAACGACGTTTTTGTATGGCAACGAAGGTTTTCGTGTGAACTTGGAAGGTTGATGTTTCACTCGTTTTATCTATTTTTTCTCGCTGCGGTGTTGGTTCAGTCGTGCAGCAGCAGCAGTATTTTCTGACGTCTTCCTCGCTACGGGAACTGCATGTCTGTCTATACTGACTGTACAAAACCTAATAAATAGGATATTTTCAAAATATCCAATAAGTTGGAGATCCAATAAATTGGGATCCAATTTATTGGGGCCAAAACTAGTCAGGAATTGCTTCGTTTCTTTTCACTACGTAGGCCATTCTTCTCTACGCAGGGATTATATGTTTTTGTTAGTACCGATCTAAACTTTCACTGAGATACCACAAGTGTTAGCGCAACTGGTCAATATTGGCGCGTTTTCTCTTTTTTTCTTTCAGCAACGCGCACCTGTCCGTCCGACTACTACATGTGCGACAATCGGCAGTGCGTGGAGAAGGAGAAGCGTTGCGACAGCGTGAACCACTGCACGGACAAATCCGACGAGAAGGACTGCCCGCGCCTCGTCACCTGCAAGGAGGGCCGCTTCCAGTGCGCCAGCGGTCACTGCATTAACGCCACCAAGGTATGTACTCTGTATGTACATGTATGTATCCCAAGAATGGAGATAGAAGGAAAATTTGCCAGCTGTTCCAGGGAATCGAACCCTGGACTTTCATTTAGGGTACTTTGGGGTAGGCCCGGCCACCTATTCTAAGCTCATGTGAACTTGCTCTTTCAGCAAATGATGAACATAGTAGCTCATTTGGAAGAGAAGAGTTCAAGGAATCGATTGATATAATGTTTATCTCAATCGGTCCATTGGCTGCTGAGATACGTATGCAGCCCTGAAACTTTGGTGGCCGGTGTTTTCGATTTTCCCAAGGCCGGGTTTACCCCACAGTACGCTACCCTACCGATTCTATTGCGTAGGTGTGCGACGGACACCGACTGTCAAGGAATCGATTGATAAAAATGTTTTTCTCAATCGGTCCATTGGCTGCTGAGATATACAGCCCTTAGTCGTATTTTCCCCAGGTTGGGTTTACCCCACTGTACCCTACCCTGTACCGATTCTATTGTGTTGTTTGTAGGTGTGCGACGGGCACAACGACTGTCACGATACGGCGGTGTCGGACGAGAACAACTCCACCTGTCCCACCCTGCCCATCAACTGCAGGGGCAGCAGAAGGCGCTGTCCCTACACCAACATCTGCATCACTCCCGCCGACCTGTGCGACGGATACAATGACTGCGGAGACAGCGCCGACGAGAACAAGTTCTTCTGCACCCAGACCGACTGCGGAGCGCTGCAGTAAGCTACACTACTACTTAACCCATACTGAATATCGTCCTCACAGCAACTGCTTTATGAGCACTGTATAACGGAGCGCCAGTACCTAGGTTCTCACTTACGAGCACTGGTGCGGCTCTGTTCTGCACAAAAGGCTCAATAAGTACTCACAAAGTGAGCACCTAAAGTACAAATTAAAATTCTGGGACCCATGCATTATTTATCTCGAGAACTACGCGATGTAGTGCAAAGCGGTCAAAACTTCCACGGATAACTTTAGCTCGCCTCTCCAATAAAAAAAACCGTTTGATTCTATCTGCTCTCAGTGTCGAGATCTCGCCGATTTCCTTCAGCACTGAAATCGTGTCACCATTTGGCAGACGCTAAACCACGCAAACCACGACACCCCACGACCCTGTACGCCCGATGCCCATTTTTATTGTTTTCGTCACGTGTGCATATTTCTACCACTTTTGATTTTTCGGGCGTTTGCGAGGTTTAGAATTGCCCAATGGTCCACGCCCAATTTGCCGATTTTAGTACTGAAGGAAATCGGCGAGATCTCGACACTGAGAGCAGATAGAATCAAACGGTTTTTTATTGGAGAGGCGAGCTAAAGTTATCCGTGGAAGTTTTGACCGCTTTGCTCTATGTCGCGTAGTTCTCGAGATAAATAATGCATGGGTCCCAGAATTATAATTTGTACTTTAGGTACTGGCGCTCCGCTTTTCAGTGCTCATGTAAGTGCTCATACAGTAGTTGCTGTAAGAGGACGATATTCAGTATGAGTTTCATTAGGCGAGGAAGGATTTTTCAAATTTTCTTTAGGTGAACCTGTGCAGTTTTAGATGCTGAATCGATCCTACCCACCTGTCTCGTTGGGATTTTGCTTCCTCGCCAAGAAAACCCACTTCAAAGCGTGTTTCGCAAAGTTTTCGCGCAATTTATTGCGAAACGCCCTTTGCAAGTGGGGTTTCTTTGCAAGTGGGGTTTCTCTGCGAGGAGGCAAAATCACACATCGAGACAGGCCGTTTTGGAGTCGAGTTGTTTTGCCTATGTGAAGCAGGGAACCAGTTAGAATGCGCGAAGTAGGCCAAAACGTTGCGAAATTTCCTTCCTAACTGGTTCCCCTGCGAAATAATCAGCTCCAAAACATGGGGTTAGATCGAAAGAGGGGATGAAATTTTGCATAGGTAGGTGCTTTCAAATATGAAAAAATCGATTACTGGCGGAAATTTTGGCTAATGTTTCAATGGTAGCATAAGTTTCACAGTAGCTAAAGGTTGTTTACTGCGACAGACAAAGTTCCTGTGTTGAACAATCACCAAATTTCCCTCTCCTCCAATGCGCCAAACCACCTAGCCGATTTTTACATGTACGTACATAGGTTTTCCATGGCCGGGTTTACCCCATAGTTTTGTAGCGTGCGATGTCCGAGTGGGCGCTGTATTCCGGAAACGTGGCAATTACCCCATTGTTTACCCCATAGTTTGCGCCATTGTTTTGCAGCGTGCGATGTCCGAGTGGGCGCTGTATCCCAGAAACGTGGCAGTGCGATGGGGATAACGATTGCGGAGATGGATGGGACGAATCCCACCCGAATTGCTCAGATCCTCAACGCAAATGCTTGGTAACGTGCTACGTACATATTTTCCAGTTGCGCTAACACTTTTAGGGTGGCCGCGAGGTTGCCCCGCGGCATTTAGTGAACAGTTTAGATCGGTGTTGACGTGTGCGTCGACGTCGTTTTGTTGTCTTTTCTTCATTTGCACTCTTCTTTTCCGGTCCCAAACGACGTCGACGTCGACTATCCTCGTTGGTACCAATCTATAACTGTTGACTAAATACCGCGGGGCCACCTCGCGTGCAACCGGAAACTATTTTTGCGCCCCCAACCATTTTTTGGCTGTCTACATATATATGTCCTTGATGTCGTCGTGTATGCCTTTTGACAGGGTTCCTACGTGTTCCAATGCGGCAACGGCAAGTGCATCAATCGGGCCTTCATTTGCGACGGCGAAGACGACTGCGGCGACAACAGCGACGAGGCGGCGACGCACTCGTGCGGCAACCGCACGTGTCGCGCGGACGACGAGTTCCACTGCGAGTCCAACCGCGAACTCAACAAGTACGTACATAACTGCTACGAACGACGGGATCACGACCAGCCGAAGCGTCAAACTCACGAGTTTACCCAGGGACGACGAACGATTTCGTTGCTGTGTTGTGGGAGCAGCCCGGGTGAACTCGTGGCTTTGATGTTTCACGTGGGTGGTCGCAAGATGACCTCGGTCGGGTCACAACCAGCCGAAACATCAAGCTTACGAGTTTACCCAGGGACGACGAATGATTTCGTTCCTGTGTTGTGGAAGGAGCCCGGGTGAACTCGTGACGTTGATGTTTCACTTCACTTCATTACGCAGTTCAGTTTGATGACCTGCCTGGGTGGTCGCAAGATTGTCTCGGCCGGGTCACGACCAGCCGAAACATCAAGTTCACGAGTTTACTCAGGGACGACGAACTATTTCGTTACTGTGGTATGGGAGAAGCCTGGGTCAACTCGTGACTTTGATGTTCCAGTTCGAGTCCAACAGAAAACTCAGCAATGAATTGTTCTATTGCAGATACGAGTGTATCCCTCGAGCGTGGGTGTGCGACGGCGAGGTGAACTGTAAGGAGGGAGAGGATGAGAAGTCGGAGCTGTGCGGAAATACGCCCAAGCCCTGTAATAAACTGGAGTTCCGCTGCAATAACGGACATTGCATTCATCAGTCGTGGCACTGCGACGGTATGTACTGTATATGTATTGCATGCGTAGGTACTACGTACGGACCAGTTGCGCTAAGAATATATTATGAGTGGTCGTGGCACTGCGACGGATTGTATGTATTGCATGCGTACGTACGTACGACCAGTTGCGCAAGAATTATCCCTCTGCATTGTAGCCTATAACACTTTTTGCAATGCTTTTTTTTCCTTCTCTTCACCGTTAAAAAATGCACTGAAAAAGTGTAGTAATACAGAGGGGTCGGTTCGCAACTAACCTTAGTTCTTAGCGCAGCTGGTCAATGCGTACCAAGACGTACATATTCCAACAAACGTTTGTGGTGTACTATTGACTGTTCGTTGTGTATATTTGAGCACTGACATCGTACGTTATGTATGTTGCAGGTGACAACGATTGTTTGGATAAATCGGATGAGACTGAAAATTGCAGTAAGTGAGAGCATTTTTGCTCTATTGGCAAATGCTTATTTTATTTGCATACCTAAAAACAAATAGTACAGTAAGTGCAACCTATGTATGCGTACCTGAGCCTACTGTACATGAAGTTTCTTCGCCTTCTGTAATTGCAGCCTATAGCACTTGCCGCCCTGGCTACATGCAGTGCACAAACCACCGTTGCGTCCCAACCGCCTGGCACTGTGATGGACACGACGACTGCGGCGATAACAGCGACGAAACCAACTGCAGTAAGCATAATCTGACAACTCACAAACTTGATGTTTCAATAGTTATGTATGTAGTGTATGTGGTACGTACGTAGGGTACAGTGGGGTAAACCCGGACACGGGGTAAATTCGGACACCTACGCTTTTCTGAACTTTCCGCTTCAGACAAATGATCAATATGGTACGTAGCTGATTTGAAAGAGGAGAGTTCAAGGAATCGATTGGTAGAATACTTGTCTCAATCGGTCGTATGGCTGCTGAGATATGCTAGGTGTCCGGGTTTACCCCACACTACCCTACTTGTGTATCTGGGCGAACTTAGAAAGTTGATGTTTCAAGAAATATTGAAGTGCAGTGTTGTATAAGTAAGTTTGGGTGAACTGATGAATTTGAGGTTTCAGTTGAAAGGGGATGCCAGTGTAATGTGGGTGAAGTTGTGAGCATGATGTTTCATTGATGTTTCGTTTTGCAGCGGAAAAGATTGGCGGTTGCTCCAAAGATCAGTTCCATTGCACCAGCGGCGAGTGCATCAACATGACGCAGGTGTGCGATCACGAGTTCAATTGTCGCGACAATTCGGACGAGTCTTCCAGTTGTGGTAAGAAAGCTAGCATATTGTGTCACCACAATATATATTCTTGGTATGACCGTCGACTGTCATGACAGTCATTTTTGACAGCGTAAGACTGTCAATTTTTATGTCTGTCATCTTCACGTGACAGTCATGAAATCGGACAGGAATTGACACACGTGCTGTTCGTGCAGTTCCCGTTAACCCATCATTATTATGAATCATACCATTGCAAAGCCATGTTTATGTGTAAGCAGCGCGGCAATGGCAGCACCGCATGTCACACAGGACATAGTCGCCATGACACCCGCCTGTATGTACATAGGAAAAACTACGCACTACGTGCGTTTGTTTACCGTTTCTATGCTGCGAAAATATTATGTCGCTGTTCTTCGCGTGCATGTTTGAACCAAGATTTTTTTCTTCTCTTTCTTTCGTGTAAATGTAAGATTGTTTGCATGCTTTCTTATTGTTTGTGTATGTTCGCAGCTAGCAGATTTGAGCAGTTATTCTACTTGAAGCTTGATTCTGAACCCAAAAAATTCTCTATTATTCACCCCCACCTTCCCCAACTTTTAATGGTGTCCCCCTTTTCTTTCCTTTACCTTTTCTACCTCATATCTTAGTACGTATTGGCTTGGTGGCTTGGCTTTAGGGATTGGGCAAACTTTCTTCTGTGCGTGCGTGTGTGTGGTCGAACTTACTCTTCAACACCACAGGGTAGCATGGGGAAAATTGGACCTGGGGTAAAGTAATCGGACACAATAGTTTTTCTCAACCTTACAGTATAGATCTATGGGTGACGTTGTCCCCACTACAGACTGCTAATTGGTGATCACAAGCTTGAAAGCGAGTAAAGCTGGGTGTGAACCTTACCCTACGCTACCCTACATAGTACATTACTTACCTACGAAGCTTCTAGCTCTAGCAGGTGGAACGCAATCGTCGTCTTAAAGGTACGACAGCTGTACTCCCATAGAAGATTGCCTTGTAGTATAGTCGCATATGCGAAAACGTACGTATGTACTTACCGCTTTTAATGCACCTCTGTGAGTTGTAAAAGTAACTGGAAATAGGCTGTGGTCTGCTCAACGCACTGTGTGGGCTCGATTCGATTGTGCTGTAAGGTATGTACTATGTTATGCATACAGTATGTACGTATGTACAATATTTATGTGTGTGTACACCTGAAGGTTTACTGAAGTCCCGAGTTTTGGTACCGGTTTTTTCTAGCGCCGGCTACCCTGTGTTCTGGCCTACATTATTCGACTCTACCGTTTGCCGTAATGCGTAGGTTGGTGGGGGTGTTTCGGCGATAATAACCTGCTAAATGACGCAGCGCGACAATAGGCGAACCGACAATCTGTCGTTGAAACAGGCACTCTCGGCGTAATGGGTGTGTTAAAGTCGTTTTAAGCAGCGACACGCGATGAACTCTGGTGTCGTCTTGCTGCTGTCAAGTCAACCCCCAGCTCTCAACTGTTATTTGCCGTCATCAAAAAATGCTGCCATCATCATAATAATAATAATTTACCTCACCTCTGTGAAGACTTGGGGTATGTCTGCGTATAAAGTTGTGGCCGAGTTTCACCAGCTAAGCTAAGGCCGGTATTTTTGTACTGAAATTTGATCAAACAGCGATATTTAATCGGGCAGCTAGGTAACTTTCACGTCGGTTCATTTGCCCGCGGGTCCTCTCCAAACATTTTTGATCGCGGCATGCATAGCATACCCCTGAAGACTGGTAGCGACCGCTTTTTTGAGTACGTAACGTAAAGGTAGGTAGCTATGCTTTAGGTCAGAACCTACTGTACCTGCACCTACCGAGAAGGGAGGAACGCAAATTTTTATAAATAACCGAACGCGCGACGGGAAAAGGATGGAAGGAGATTTGAGTGAATTATGAGCTTTGTCGTGCCATTGTCGATGTGTATTGATTTGCTACTACCTGGAAGAGTGGAAGACTGACTACTACTATAGAGTACACGCTGAGGTAGAAGCAGGTGTCATTTGGTATTCGTTCGCTGCTATTTGCGGTTTGCTGTCCTCTCTTACCCCGTCCCTTAGCCCTATTCTAAAGCTTGCGATCCTTTTACTTTGGCGATTACAGTGGTCTCGGCTAGCTGCGCGTATTGTGTACATACGTATTTTAAGGCGACGTTTGCTTGCAGCGCCGCATTTTACCCCTGTTGATTTCTTTTCCCTGTTGTTACGTATTCTGTGCTGAAACGCTAGAAAGGCTCGGGCCGGAAAAACGGGCGTCCAGCTTTTTGTTACCTGCGCTGCTATTGCCTGGCTTCTGTCCATTCTTTTCTCGAGAAAAAGAGGCACAGATAGAACCACAGTCCATCGCTTTTTCAACAAGAGGCAGTTAAGAGACGAACCGCTTGTATTCGTTTTGTTTGACCACCTAGTTTTGCCTATGCCTGTACAGAGCTCTACACTACAGTATGCTTGAGCAATTTGCACAGTCTGCAGACGAAAAGCGGTGCTGCTATTCCTGCTGCAAAATTTGGGCGGCAAAATTCTGTGCTGGTGGTGGCTCAAATAATGTGATAAATCCAGCGTGGAAAAGACGGAGAAGGTTTCCAGGAGCTGGTGAAACATCAAGATTATGGGTTGGCGGTTACTGCTACGTGCTGTTGTGCGTTGTTGTGCTGCAACTGACGGTGTTGTTTCCTTTGCCTGTCACAGCGCTGGACGAATGCGCGCGAGCGCAGAAAAGACTGTGCGAACACAAGTGCGTAGACCAGCCGATCGGGTATAAGTGCGAATGCTACAACGGATACAAGCTGAGCAACGACAAGAAGTCGTGCGAAGGTAAGCGTTTTGAACACGTTTTTACAAGAGTTTCTGTGGAGATGCGATGGTGTAGTGTAGTGGTTAGTGGGCGCGCTAGTTTCGGGCGGGGTTCGAATCCTTCCTGGTACTGTTGTGAGGAATGCGGGTGGTCACTTGGAACTCTAGCTGAAATTTATTGACCAGTTGCGCTAAGCTTTTATGGGTGGTCGTGAACTGACCCCTGACTATGCTATTACTCTTTTTCTGTGCATTTTACCGATCAAAAATGCACTGAAAAAGTGTAATAAGGTGGGGTAGCTCGCGACCACTCTAAAGTCCTGGCGCAACTGGTCAATACTTGTCCTTTTCAATTGTCCATTCCCAAGCAGCGCAACAGTTCCTACAACGATATGTACGTAGTGTGCAATGTGTGCCTCAGTGTTGTCTTTATGCCGTAATATGTTTCAGATGTGAATGAGTGCGAAGAAAGCGAGGGAAAGTGTTCGCAGTATTGCGAAAACAAGATCGGAGGTTTCAAATGCACTTGCAACGCCACCTACTACGAGCTTGTGGATGATACGCACTGCAAAAGGACTGCCGCAGGTGGGTATTTTAGTGACTCAAAAGGGGAATTTTGTGAGGACTGAACTCATCCAGGCGTGTATGATAGTTGAATGGTTAGGGCGCTCGTCTGGAACGCGAGAAGTCCAGTGTTCGACTCCCTGGCACGGCTGGCAAATTTTCCTTTCTGGATTTTGCAAATTGAGCTCGAAAAATCGGGCTAATGTTTCAAACTGCTAATAAGAGAAACTGAGCACAACGGTGGTTGATCTTCTGTAGGTCTTGCAGTCCAAAAAAGCTAAAGCAATAATAATAATATTCCTGTGCGAACTCGTGTTTCTATTGTTTCGACTGTGACCACCCAGGAATCATTCTTAATGACAAGCGGAAAATAGGGTACTATGGGGTAAACCCGGCCGCCACGAAGAAAGAATGGATTTTAGGATGAGGGTTCGGGTTTACCCCACAGTACCCTACGTGCAGTAAAAATGTAGGCATGTAAAACTATAAGGGTAAGATGGGGAAAATGAATTAGGTTCCCTGAATTTTTCCCTGCCGTCCAAATTACCCCGCGTGAAAATTAATTTTTGGTGTCTTTTCTTTCAGAACCGCAACCCTGGCTAGTCCTGGCCAACAAGCACTACATACGCAATCTGACGATTGACGGATCTTACTACGGTCTGCTGTCGAAAGGCTTCGAGAACGTGGTATCGCTCGACTTCGATCTTCAGGACGAGATGCTCTACTTTGCGGACGTGGGCCAACAGCGCGTACTGCGCATGAAATGGAAGGAAGCGGATCCGAACGGAAAGCCGAAAACAGACGTGGTGCTGCGACACAACGTATTCGGAATTGAAGGCTTGGCTGTGGATTGGATAGGAAGGTATGGTGTAGGGTACTATGGGGTAAATCCGGCCATGTAAAAATCGGGCCAAGTATGTTCAAGTGCTTTCTGCAGAAAGCTCTGCTGCCAACCGGCGACAATGGGCTAATGTTTCAAAGCTTTCATAAGTATCTCGCTCGCTCCGCCAAGTTTCAATATTTCGTGGAGCTTGGTCACTCATTCATACGCTTGTGCTTTGTGCAGAAGACGCTCTACTTTCTCAACCGGCGTAGGTTGCAATAATGGGCTAGTGTTTCAAAGTATTCATAAATAGCTCGCACTTTTCGCCGGTTTCAATAATCAGATGGTCATGAAATTATGGTCATTCATACGCATTTGCTTTTTGCTCTGTTTCCACAACCGACGTGTTAATGTTTCAAAATATTCGTAAATAGCTCGCTCGTTCCACCTGTTTCATTCGGGTTGCTAGGTTTCTTCCTGGGCGACGTAAATATGTTCATTCGGAAGCATTCGTTTTGTGTAGAAAGCTCTGCTTTCTCAACCGGCGTAGGTTGCGGTAATAAGTTAATGTTTCAAAGTATTCATATATACAAATCCAATTAATTGGAATTGGAATTGGAATCAATTAATTCATATTTTTACGAATCCAATTATTGGATTCGTAATATCCATTATAATGGTTTCGTAAAACCCGATGTAATGGTTTCGTAAAACCCAATTAATTGGATATCCAATAAAATGGTTTCGTAAAACCCAATGTAATGGTTTCGTAAAACCCAATTAATTGGATATCCAATTAATTGGATATATCAAATACCCAATAAATTGGGGCCAATATCTGCCAGGGATGCTCTGTGCGTTTACACTAAGTCGTCCATTCTTCCCCTAAGCAGAATTATATATTTTTGATATATAGCTCGCTCATTTCACCGGTTTCATTCGGTTGCTAGACGAAGATGTTTTCCAAGATAAATGTATTCTTTCGCAAGCATTTGCCAGTTGCCACCGGCGTAGGTTGCGATAATGGACTAATGTTTCAAAGTATTCCTAAATAGCTCGGTCGTTCCACTTGTTTCATTCAGTTGTTTGGTATTTTTGAGATAAATTTATTTATTCGCAAGCTTTTGCCACCGGCGTAGGTTGCGATAATAATGGGCTAATGTTTCATAGTTTTCATAAATATCTCGGTCCTTCCGGCACTATCTATTGAATTGGTCTTTTGTTGAGATGAAAATATGCCTTATTCATTTTGTGCAGAAAGCTCTACTTCCTCAACCGACAGCAACGCACGCTGACAGTGTGCGAGCTGAACGGGACCAGCTGCCTTACTCTTCTGGAGGGCAGGTTCACCCAGCCCCGCTCATTGGCCGTGTATCCTCAGAAAGGCTACCTGTTCTTCACCGAATGGAGCCTGAGTCCGTACATTGCGCGCATGGGACTGAACGGAGCCGATTTCTTGAAGATCGAAGAGAAAGATCTGGGATGGCCGAACGCGATCGCAATTGATTACATGGCGGATAAGGTGAGAACTTGTGCAGGTTTTGCAATTGGGTTGGTTGATAGCGACCTCGCGGGTGTATAGTGAAAGTTTGGATCGGTGTCTGCGGGTTCGTCGACGTCATTGGTTATCAATTTTTTTTTTCACTCGCTCCTTTTCTGCTCCCAGATGATTGAACAAGGTCACCGACGCCACTGACACCGATCCAAACTTTCACTAAATACCGCGGGGTCGCTATCGACCAACCCAATCGCATTTCCGCAACTCGTCCATAAACACTGTCGGGGCTATTGCAAAATTTGAGTATGAATGTAAGTTTTAGCATACCAAATCTCCGAACGAGACGAAATGTGAGTCTGAGTCTCGTAGTGAACTGAGAAGCTAGTAGCAGGGGGCAATGACCAGTTGCGCTACCACTTTTTGATGGTGGCGAGGTGGCTTCGCGGTATTTCTTGAAAGCACCGCGTGACCACCCAAGAGTCTTAGCGCAACTGTTCAATATATATGACCACCCAAAAGCACCGCGTGATCACCCAAGAGTCTTAGCGCAACTGTTCAATATATATGTTCAATATATTGATATATTCGCCTTGCCCCATAAGAGGAGCCGGAGGAACATAAAGAGGAACATAAAGACGAAGCAATTACTTTTTCAAAAACATACCAAAATTGCAAACCCTGAATGAAACAAGTGGAACGACCGAGCTCCCCCCCGATTTAGGGGAAACCTACTTTGCCCCCCAAAACCATTAGGGTCCATTATCGCAACCCTTGGACGCCGGTGGCAACTGGCAAATGCTTGCGAAAGAATACATTTATCTTGGAAAAACATCTTCGTCTAGCAACCGAATGAAACCGGTGAAATGAGCGAGCTATATATCAAAAATATATAATTCTGCTTAGGGGAAGAATGGACGACTTAGTGTAAACGCACAGAGCATCCCTGGCAGATATTGGCCCCAATTTATCCTGGGATTCATATTTAATTAATTGGATATCCAATTAATTGGGTTTTACGAAACCATTACATTGGGTTTTACGAAACCATTTTATTGAATATCCAATTAATTGGGTTTTACGAAACCATTACATCGGGTTTTACGAAACCATTATAATGGATATTACGAATCCAATAATTGGATTCGTAAAAATATGAATTAATTGATTCCAATTCCAATTCCAATTAATTCGGATTTGTAGATATGAATAGTTTCTAAACATTAACTTATTACCGCAACCTACGCCGGTTGAGAGAAGCAGAGCTTTCTACACAAAACGAATGCTTCCGAATGAACATATTTACGTCGCCCAGGAAGAAACCTAGCAACCCGAATGAAACAGGTGGAACGAGCGAGCTATTTACGAAAGGTATCCAACAACATTAACACGTCGGTTGTGGAAACAGAGCAAAAAGCAAATGCGTATGAATGACCATAATTTCATGACCATCTGATTATTGAAACCGGCGAAAAGTGCGAGCTATTTATGAATACTTTGAAACACTAGCCCATTATTGCAACCTACGCCGTGGTTTCAATAATCAGATGGTCATGAAATGCGATTCATACGCATTTGCTTTTTGCCTCTGTTTCACACAACCGACGTGTTAATGTTTCAAAATATTCGTAATAGCCCTTGCTCGTTCCACCTGTCTTTTCATTCGGGTTGCTAGGTTTCTTCCTGGGCGACGTAAAATATGTTCATTTGAAGCATTTGCCCTTTTTGTGTAATAAAGTGGTCTTGCTCTCTCGATCCCGGCGTTTAGGTTGCGGTAATAAGTTGTGTTTCTTAAAAGTATCTCCATATAAATTTTCTAACAAATCCAATTAATTGGAATTGGAATTAAGGAATCAATTAAATTTTCATACTTCTTTTACCCCGACCCATCCAATTTTATTGGATTCGTAATATCCATTATAATGGTTTCGTAAAACCCGATGTAATGGTTTCTCGTAAAACCCCTTTAATTGGATATCCAATAAAATGGTTTCGTAAATCCTGACGTAATGGTTTCGTAAAACCCAATTAATTGGATCTCCAATTAATTGGATATATCAAATACCCAATAAATTGGGGCCAATATCTGCCAGGGATGCTCTGTGCGTTTACACTAAGTCGTCCATTCTTCCACTAAGCAGAATTATATATTGTTGATATATAGCTCGCTCATTTCACCGGTTTCATTCGGTTGCTAGACGAAGATGTTTTCCAAGATAAATGTATTCTTTCGCAAGCATTTGCCAGTTGCCACCGGCGTAGGTTGCGATAATGGACTAATGTTTCAAATATTTCTAAATAGCTCGGTCGTTCCACTTGTTTCATTCA
>JASAMW010003197.1:0-10511 GCA_030247985.1 Epsilonema sp. ZAB3_2
AGGAAAATACAATGGGGCGCTACACATACCTTTCTCGTGTCCTTCCAGTGTGAAATTGGGCTGACTGCTACCCAGCTGCCACACTTTGATGGTTCTATCGAGACTGGCAGTGGCGAAGGTGTTGTTGTCTTTCGGATTGATCACCACTTGCATCACGTAGTGCGTGTGTCCCTCGAACACCTGTTTACACGTCAAAGAATGTACGAAAGGTACATGCATCTCGATGTAGGTAAGCTGATTACATCGGTAGGGAACTCGGGGATAAACCCGGGCACCTGAACTGAAGACCGTTCTTTCTGCGTGTTGGGGCCGGATTTACCTCACCGATAAAACAGGCCGAGTTTGCCCCCTGATACCTTATCTAGGTAGTACAAAGAAGAAGGTACTACCAACCTGCTTGCAAGTCCATTTGTTTTCCCAGTCCCACAGCTTGATCAGCATATCATCCGAGCTGGTAAGAACGAAGGGTTGGGTCGGATGAACGGCGATGCAGCGCAAGTAGTCGGAATGCGCCTCGAACGCGTGCACTCGCTCCAACGTGTTGTAGTTGAACACGCGCACCTGCAGCAAATACACACGGATATGCAATGGCCCATTCACATCGGTGACATTCACTGGGCGTACGGCGCGGCGTGTCTATGGCTCGATATTAAAAAGGGGAAATATTGTGTGACTGAGGTCATCCAGGTGTGTAGTCAAATGGTTAAGGCGCTCGCCTGGAATGCGAAGAGAGGTCCAGGGCTCGATTCCCTGGCACATACTGGCAAATTGTCCTTCTCGATAGACACAAGAGGCATGGACAGCCATGGATGCGCCGGGCGTACGCCGAGTGCAATAAACTTCCTTCCACTGTGACCCAGCCATAAGGCGAGTTTGCCATCTGCCCTTGGGCCGACACGTGGTCGTGCCACATGGCTAAGTCCACAGCTGCTACCGAGGGTGACGGGTTCGATTCCCGTTCGGTGCTGTTATTTCTCTCTCCCTTTTCGGGGCACGGCTATCGCCAAAACGCGGCATATCACAATTCAAGCACTGCAGAAAGTAGGAGCGGATCGAAAGTAAGGCGCCTAGCAGCTTCAAGCGGTGTCTGTGTGTGGTACGATGTGCTTACAACTGAGGGTGCGACCGTCGAGGCGAAATGAGCACCCATCAGAGGGTTGGCGTGGAGCCGATATACGGTTCAGACAGAGGCGCCTTTTCGACTTGACTGGGACTGTACAGAACACAGTATATGCTATCTATATGTACAATTGTGTACTACTTGGCTGCTAGGCGCGCAGATCCTGACTCCCAACTTCCTGCAGTGCATTGTTTGCCGTCGTTGTGTACTTCTCAAAAGTGTACGTGCATGTACACGGACATATTTGTTCACATAGTCGTTGTTTGGAGAGACGCGAACATGCCCGCTCATTCAAAAAGTGGTACGTCACAACATGAAGGCGTAGGGTACTGTGGGTGTCCAGCATTCCCTGCTGTCTACTTTTACCCCACGCTACCCTGTTCTCGTATACGCTGAGAGTGTGTGAACGCATACGTATGGGACATTCACATATGAGACATACGCTGGGCGTACGACGACACACACAAAATCACGGGCAGGTACGGATGAACGTCGGGCGTACGCCTAGCGCATACTTCTTTCCAATGTGAATGATGCCGTGTTCACAAAACACCCGTTCGGACGTCGTCCGTAAATCCGTAAAGCGTATCTAGGAGTGCATGTTTGTTTGCGGTGTGCCGTGTACTCCTAGATACGTCCGTTACGGATTTACGGACGGACGCCGTTAGTCGTGACCATGTTTTTGCACCAACATATAGTACCTGCATATCATCTGATCCGGTGACAATCCAGTTTTTTCGCGGCACAAATTTGGAGGCTCGAACGGGCAGATCGCAGACTTCGAAGCTCTTGACCAGCTGCTGGTTGTCGTAGTTCCAGATGTGCACGTTGCCGTTGTACAGACTCACCAGCATCCACGGTTCCGTCGGATGCAAATCTACCGATTTAACCCGATCCGACCGGGCCAGAAGACGCCGTTTCACGTCCAAACGAAGAGGCATCCTTGTCTGTTCCTGATTTTCAGGCCTGTTCAGGCTTTTGGGTACTGCAAAACACTGAAAACGTGATCAAAATTTCCGATAATCGATTTTTTGCCACGCGGCGCTATACTAAACTTCGCGTAAACGAGCAAATGAGAGAAAAGGCAAACGCCCAATATTTCGGTAATCTGTATTCTTCGCGTACTGACATCAAGTTTGCTTACGCGGAAACGTTAACAAATTATTGCCACTTTTTACATCAACGTTCAGTGAATGGAAACAAAACTCAATAGGTCCAAAATCAAATTTATTGATCACTTGAAATTGAGAGAATGGAAAAGCGATATTTTGGCAGTTAGCAGTAAAGCAAAATGTCATCAAAAAAGCTAATATGTTTTACAGCTGCGCATTTTATCTATTGCCATGTCAAGGAAAATTAGGAAGCGTTACTGCAAGGTTCAACAAACAACCACAGTATTGCATATCAGAAGCACACCAAAATGTGCTCGAAGTCGAAGTATAAATGCCACAATATCACAAAGCAGATCACACACAGAGGGGCACCATAGGAAGAACAGAAAACCAACAAAAGGACCACATTCTTCACTTTCAGCTGTTCAGCATAAAGCCAAAGGAAGAACCATTGCACGCATCTGGTGTAGAAAATTGTACCAAAACGAGAGGAACCGGAAGAGTTGTATATTAGCATTCTATTGTCGGTTGGAATCACTTTGGGTTTGGCAAGTCCACAACGCTTCCATTGGCGACCACAGGATCAATTTGCGGCATGACGGTGACTCGAAATTGGCGTGCTTCCAAACTGCGAATTGCTTGCATGCGTTTCTGTTGTAACCTTCGCCTTCTGTACCACCAAAAGAAAAACGCCGAAGCCATTGCGATAAAGCCAACAATCAGGAAACAAATGCCAAAGACAGACCTGAAAGCAATCAGAAATAAATACCGTATCATGAAGCGCCTCTTTCTTGAGAATTTTTCATTCAAAAAACTTATGGTTCTCCTCTTTTCTTTACCACGCGTTCGATTCGCAGACAAAAGCGCGTTGTTTCGATCCATGAATCGTGACACCGAATGGATCCAAACGTGCGCACAGAGACCAGCCACAAGAAGCTGCGAAGCCGGAACAGTTCGCTTCGCATTCTGCTCTCGTTTCGAAGCAAGGAGTTGAAGTATCGTCGTCCAACTTTGGTAGCGGTGGCGGATAAACATCGGCGCCATTTGTATTCTGACCAGCAGCCAGAGTTAACGAAGCAAACGATGCAGCAGCGGCCAACAGTATCCCAAGCAAATGATGTTGCCTGATGAAATTATTTGTGTTTGTTCGCACCTTCATGCTTGAAGCAGTAATAGAAAACAAAATTCGCAGAAATGTTCTGGCTCGAACAAAATACTGGGGGCTTCTAGTATTAGTCAAACCAACCATAGAAAAAATCATCCAGCCAGACTGGCCCAAAACTCGTCCTTCAAATGGATGTTGCTCTATTTTTAAAATTCCTATGGCGATGATTTGTATTTGGACGGGAGGATAAAATGGCGATAGTCAGTGTCAGTGGAAACGAACGAAGCAGTACCACCGGGAAACGGAGAGTCCTATTCTTTTTATACTGGATGAAAACACGTAAACAAGCCACGTGAATATCGATTCTGCGTTGAAACTGGCAGCCGTTCTGTTCTGTTGTGACAACCGCAGTTGGTTGGTGGCGTATGCATGCGTCATCAGCCCAGAGTGTGTCAATGGCTGCTGCTTTTTATTATTCATCCAGAAATATCCTTTTCAATTTACTGATCCAACAAGAATGTCAGTCAACTTTACGACCACAAAGCATGTATGTTTGTTTGCATACGTAGGTACTGTGTGTGTATATGTGTGTGTACGTGCGGTTGGATGACATGAACAATAGTTATGACACCTTCCGTCATGCATGACCAGGAATAACTGCGGAAAAGCAGAGAAAGCAAAGTTAGGCGTTAGGCCAGAGGAGGGCACCCCAATTCGACGAATTTTACATCATTGGAAGCGAACGAACATGGACACAATTACAAATAATGTTTATGATTTAGTACCCATTTTAAAATTTTTATCAGTAGTAAAATCAAGGAGCTATAAGTAGAGGAGGCGACACTCGACCTGATTCTGGGCGTTGGCAGTGTCCGTGCCTTCTAGAGGGGGCACTCTTGTCCGCAATATACGCAAAATAACTTGTTGTCGTTTTTCGGGTTTTTAGTGTAATTTTGATGATGTTAATGGGGTAGACCTAAATATTGGCAAAATATTTAGCCTAGTATGATACTTTTGATAAAGGGAGGTCACAGTTCATGTTTTTTTTAATTTTGGGTGCATCTGACAGTGCTAGTTATTTGTCTTTTCAGGAAGTTGGTTTTTGTGAAAATGACGCACTGTGCAGCACACTTTCACGGGTTGCAGCAGCAAGCAACAGCCTCTATTCCAGTAACTTTGACTACTCCTAAGTACGCCTGGCATCGCTCGCCTTTTACACTGCATTTGTTATTTTCAGAGGGTATTTGCTTCTGGCGCTTTGCGTGGCATATAGTACCGATTTGACTTTTTCTTTCACTCGCCCCCGACGCCATGTGTTATGTACGTACCAGTTTGACTTTTGACTTTTTCTGTCTTTGCATTTTGCTTTCACGTTTTTACGTGACTTTTCACGTTTTCTCAAGTTTCACGTACTTTGCTTCCTTTGATTATTTATGTAAGCATTTTTTCGCGTTGCCGGTTTCTCAAGGACTCCTATCTTGATGCTACGTATCTAGGAGTCCTTGAGTCGCACCAACCACGTCTAGCCCAAGTGCCACCGTCATCATGTACACAAACGTGTACTCCTAGGTAAATTTGTGTTAGGAGTACGTGACGTGTAGCGCGGTCGTTTTGAATGACGCTGTGAGGGACGTGAGGGAGAGAAACATCACGTCTGGGCGCGCAAAGAACGAAGGCAGAAGGACTGGTGGGACGTTTTTGACCCGAATCGGCAGAGTTTTATCAGTGTGAATTGTCAGCACAAGCGGTTTTATCATGCTCACCGATAAGGACTCAGTTTGCAAGTACTGTTCGAAGCTTCTCCCATCCAGTCAAGCGTTGTGTAAACACATAAGCAAGCAACATGCCCTCGATGCAAGGTCGGAAGCGAACATTCCAGGCAGTATGAGAGGTCTGTGGTTGAGAAGCAGCGCCGTCTTTACTCCACCAATGCAAAACATCCTCGCCACCCAGAGATCGCCCATCCAACGAGTGAAGAGTGCGCCCAGTTACTGGATGAGCTGCTCTCCTACAACAAGAACTCTGATGCACTGTCAGTTGAGCCAGTTGATGTGGAATTCGCATCCTTCGATGCTGGAGAACACCGCGCCTTCATCTCTCGCGCCATGCATCTATTTAACTGATACTGAATAAACCTACCTACTCCATTCATTTATGCGCATGCATGCGCATGGAAAAAAGGAGCTCCAGTACCTAAGATGCGCATTCATGCGCATTTATGAGGAATTGTGCGCATAAAAGTCGACCGGCACTTCAAAAATGCGCATGCATGCGCACCTATGTACTGGAGCTCCTTTTTTCCGTGCGCATGCATGCGCATAAATGAATGGAGTAGGCAGGCATATTCAGTATCGGTTAAGCTCAACGCCAAGTATAATCCTCTGTCCATTCAAGGGGAGGTGCGGAAGGAGCTGGATAGTATTGACCAGATGTGTCCCGACTCGGTGCAGCGTGGAATTTTGAACTTTTGATCGAGCGTACCCAGCGCCTTGGAGAAAAGAAACTTTGATCTCGCTCAGTCCTTCTGAGTTGGAATACAGAATCTTCTGGAGCGATTGTGAACTAGTAGATGGAGATAATGTTTGAGTTGCTTTGAAACGTAAAGACACAATGAACGAGCTGTTCTAAATGTGGTAAATGTGTTCTTGTTTGTTTCTTGACGCTTCTTGTGTACTACAGATTTACGTTTACGTGACTTTTTTATACAGTGCATTTTCTTTGTCTTACTTACATATGTTTCATATTTTACTCTGTCTCTGTTACGCTAAAAACGGTATGCCACGTACTCCTAACACAAATTTACCTAGGAGTACACGTTTGTGTAGATGATGACGGTGGCACTTGGGCTAGACGTGCACCAACCATGACGACGGACGCGACGGTCATCGAAATTTCCTATCCTCATCCTATCATCAACTTTATCATGATTCCTTTCCTCCGTTTCGTGCGTTGTAGTATTGGAGTGGAAGATAAATCGGGCATCCATCCTGTGAGTGACGCATCAGTTTCCCTGACCTCGGATTGAGGTACAGCTGCAGTTGATAATGAATTCTTTGTACCAGCGATTACGTTGAAAAATGTCAGATGTAAAAATACCACGTAAATAAAAATCAGGTGATTACATGTGAGTTGACTTGTGTACGTATTTATTTCATATCCATCGCGTTTAGCGACAAAATGTGGATTGAATTCGCTAAGGCGGTGAAGCGGCGTCTGGCGGAGGGATTGACAGATGAAGAGGTAGCTATGGGCTTTTACAATTGTCCCAAATTTTTGCATAAATTATTCGCTGTATACTGGTTGCGCTAGGTAATGAAAGATGTGTCGGTGTCACTCGCCATTAGCAACATCATAGCTGACTGATGCAGTTCCGTTGCAGAAAATGCCAGCTTTTTCCTCAACGTCGACGGAGAAAGGTGCGGTGGTGTGCGTATGTGCAGCAAGGACAGAGGAGGAATAGGAGGAAGTCGTTTTCTGGAGCTCGGGCGCCAACGCTAGGATCGTTTTCTGGAGCCCAGAGACAAGAAGGCAAACAGTATTACTGGCTATAACGAAAACACGACGACGCAGACGCAGCTACGCAGGTGAAAACAACGCAGGCGACAACACAGCGTAAGTTGTCGTGCTGGAAACTTTTGAATAGAAGAGATTATCATAAGAGAAGAAAGGGTAATACGTAATACGCAAACAAAACAACAAACAACAAAGAGAGAATGACAATATGAAAACGTGTATTAGTTACGACCTCTCGTCTCTTATGCCGATCTCTTCTATTCAAAAGTTCACAGCACGACAACTTACGCTGTGTCGTCGCCTGCGTTGTTTTCGCCTGCGTGGCTGCGTCTGCGTCGCCGTGTTTTCGTTATAGTCGTATTACTGGCGAATTCGGCGTGCTCACTGTGTGATCCGTCGATTACGGTTCCTGCCAGGAGGAAGAGGAGAACGAGGTCAGAGCGGACTGGATATGCAGAAAACATTGCCAAAGAAACGGAGCTGCCTTAGACTTTCTTGATTGTCGGTACGTACCATACATACACATACACCTACATACACAGTAACGTACAGCATACATAGCAGCGTCATCTTTTCATATGTGTCGACATGATTTTGGATGTACATAGCTTGTTTTGTTTGTGTCGACATGGCTTCTCTTTATGTTAACATGTACATACATACTGAAATCTATTAGGTATGTAGCGAGGTATCATACTGTATGTGTCGATATGACTGGATGTAGTTTGTTTTGTTTGTGTCGACATGGCTTTCTTTATGTCGATATGTACTGTATGTACATACGTACTGTAATATACTACATATGTAGCAGGTATCATACTGTATGTGTCGATATGACTGGATGTAGCTTGTTTTGTTTGTGTCGACATGGCTTTCTTTATGTCAATATGTACTGTTTGTACATACGTACTGTAATATACTACATATGTAGCGAGGTATCATACTGTATGTGTCGATATGACTGGATGTAGCTTTTGTTTGTGTCGACATGGCTTTCTTTATGTCAATATGTACTGTATGTACATACGTACTGTAATATACTACATATGTAGCGAGGTATCATACTGTACGTGTCGATATGACTGGATGTAGCTTTTGTTTGTGTCGACATGGCTTTCTTTATGTCGATATTGTATGTACTGTAATGTACTACATATGTAGCAAGGTATCATCAACCCGCACCGGAATGTCTATTTTCGCAAGAAATAGGCTTTGTGATTCTAGCATGGTTTCATCAGGAGGAATGCAGATTTCGTGTGTGTAGTAAAATAAAACTCGCTTGCGCTGCGAGACTGATAACTTGGCACAGGGCACAGCAACCACGCGCCTAAAAAACACAGTGATGCTGGCCAGTCTTTGCAATCCAACCCAACCCAACCCAAGTTATCATATACCTATGTGTCGATATGACTATTTAGCTCACACTATAGATCTCTGAGCCGTGGACTCCTGTACTACTACTGAAGTATCTGGTGATATCTAATTCCAGCTGTTTTCACTTCCTGACACCATACGATCATCCGTCTGCTTGTTTTCCGTTCGCTGTTTCCGCTCCAGTCGCGCTCTCTGCGCTCGTCTTCGTACTATGCAGGGACAACTGTCTATGCATGGACTTCTTGATAAATTCGGTCCAGGCTCTCCTGAGCCAACGAAAGCGAGTTGAGAGGAGATCAAGATATCGATCGAAAGCTTGTTACACGACCTCTTTGACGCGCCATAGAGCGCCTCTTGAAACGGCCTCTCCGTGGCGCTATTCTTGATTGAAACGATAACTTTTTCAAACACGTTTTTCTTAGATAACTTTGCGTAGAAGCAACGTAGTGAGGCGCCGCAGGTACCGATCGATTCCTCTCGTCAAGACGCGTTGAATGGTGTGCCGCATGTTGAAAAATACCCAGTGGTTCCTTCGGAACACCCAAATCGCATTGTTTTTATGGTGTTCTTCGGCGTGTCGTACTGCGCCAAATACAAGAGCTTTGGCGCTGCCGTTTGGTGTACGTGTAGAGGAAGAATGATACTTTATTCACATTATGACGGATCACTTTTATCTTGCGTACAACGGCTACGACGAAGCCTCAAAGTTGGCTCCGAAACTATAGCGTGAGACCTTAATTTTCGTACAATTTGTACAAAAAATTTTGTCCGAAAATTAATGGATACGAATTTTACAATGGTGAACCCCAAAAATTTTACTTCCACCCAGAAACCACACAACACGACCTTTGTATTCTGTCCAAGACCATAGTGCCACTTCTATTATGTACGTTCATTCAATCCTCCCTCAGTATATGCATGTACTGTACGCAGAATAATCAATGCATTTGGTACATGTACATTCGCTCATACGGTGACGCATGCGATTTTTTGTGCTCGTAACATGGTTGACCCATCATCCTGTACGAAAATTTTAATTTAATGGATACGAAACAGGCGACCCCCTCCCAGTACGAAATTTAAGGTCTCACACTATAGATCTCTGAGCCGTGGACTCCTATACTACTACTGAAGTATCTGGTGATATCTAATTCCAGCTGTTTTCACTTCCTGACACCATACGATCATCCGTCTGCTTGTTTTCCGCTCGCTGTTTCCGCTCCAGTCGCGCTCTCTGCGCTCGTCTTCGTACTATGCAGGGACAACTGTCTATGCATGGACTTCTTGATAAATTCGGTCCAGGCTCTCCTGAGCCAACGAAAGCGAGTTGAGAGGAGATCAAGATATCGATCGAAAGCTTGTTACACGATCTCTTTGACGCGCCATAGAGCGCCTCTTGAAACGGCCTCTCCGTGGCGCTATTCTTGATTGAAACGATAACTTTTTCAAACACGTTTTTCTTAGATAACTTTGCGTAGAGGCAACGTAGAGAGGCGCCGCAGGTACCGATCGATTCCTCTCGTCAAGACGCGTTGAATGGTGTGCCGCATGTTGAAAAATACCCAGTGGTTCCTTCGGAACACCCAAATCGCATGGTTTTTATGGTGTTCTTCGGCGTGTCGTACTGCGCCGAATACAAGAGCTTTGGCGCTGCCGTTTGGTGTACGTGTAGAGGAAGAATGATACTTTGTTCACATTATGACGGATCACTTTTATCTTGCGTACAACGGCTACGACAAAGCCTCAAAGTTGGCTCCGAAACTATAGCGTGAGACCTTAAAAGAGTACGAAAATTTCTGGATTTACAGTATAATTATGGGGTCATGGCCCTGTTTTTCTGAGGGTGGACTCCTGTACTACAAGTGAAGTATCTGGTGATATCTAATAATTCCAGCTGTGTTTTTACTTCCTGACACCATACGATCATCCGTCTGCTTGTTTTCCATTCGCTGTTTCCGCTACGGTCGCGCTCTCTGCGCTCGTCTTCGTACTGTGCATGGACACTGTGCATGTAACAAAACCATTTTATTGGGTTTTACGAAATCGATAAACCCAATAAAATGGTTTCGTCTTTCGTAAAACCCAATAAAATGGTTTCGTAAAACCCAAAAAAATGGTTTCGTAAGTAGTATATGCGCCTTTCCAGGGAATGGAATCTCCAACACACAACTATAGGGCGGATCCGCATCCACCGCCGTCGATCCGCAGCCGGATCCGCAACCGTCGATCCGCAGCCGCCGATCCGCAGCCCCGATCCGCAGCCCTGGATCCGCAACCGCCGATCCGT